>BQNB010000543.1:4295-59112 GCA_026074375.1 Tanacetum coccineum | reverse complement strand
AACGTTGATGACGTTTTAACCCTGCCATAGTGTTCCTTAACCTTCGAATTTACTATCCTAACCCTCAATTATCATTTGCCCTTTGATTTGAGGAGAGGGTAAATCCTAGGAGACGATGAATAGTAACAAACATTTTTTCTCGCTTATTTTTTAACTGAAAGGGGACGTTTGACTTTTCTTTGACCCGGGATGACTTGGGTCGGGTATAAAGGGCTTTGGGCCAACAGGTATTGGATTTGGTGTTTTGTTATAAAGAAGTTAATGGGTGTTAACTCTTATAATTATAAGAGTTAACACCGTTAGGGTTTAGGGATTGTTTTTGCAATTGGGTAAATATGAGGGACTGATTTGGTAATTTTAGATTTTGTCTTTTTATGGTTGACCATAGGTTGACTTTTGTTGACCTTGATAGCATTCTCCTGGCTCTTTGTGTGCTCTTCCGTTCCCGTGTCCGTGTTTGTCCGGTTTTGACCGTTTTTCTTATGATTTTTGCATTATCCGTACCTACACAATCACAAAGACAAAACAAGCAATATACAAGCATTTAAAGCATAATTTTGTCTTTTTATGGCCTATTTTGATATAAAACGGATATGTGTTTTTACACATATCAAAATTCCCCAAACTAAGCGATTGCTTGTTCTCACGCAATATTATATGTCGTATAACCAAATACCTCAAAACTTCCCCAAACTAAATCTTTGAAAAGTAGCAAAGATTTTTGTGGGGAAAGTTAAGAAATCACAAGTTATAAAACACCCCGCTTCCCATTTTCAAAGATTTTTTTATTTTTATGACTTTTAATAATTTAATCCTACAACTAACAACTTATGCTTGTTAGGGATCATAGAAACAAGATGCCATTTCGATCCGAGAATGCCCCAAAAAGGATAAATTCATCAAAAACAAGATCATTGTAAATTACAAGTTATGATGCTAACACTACTCATAAAAGCTAATTGTGTACTTACTTTTCCTTCCTTATTCCTAATTTTGTATCTCAAGATTTTATTTAAGTCATATACCCGAAGGCTCTTTAAGACTTTAATTTCGATACTTATTAACTCCAAAAATAAAGCGTAATTGTTAAAAATGCAATAATTAGCTCCTAGCCCTTTTCAAAAGATCAAATATCATCAAGATTAAAGTCCACATCGAGGCGACCAAAATTTGGCTCTTATTAGGATACTTAAGCAAGGTACCATTCATGTCATATACCCTAAGGCTCTTTAAGACATAAATGGACCAATCCTATTTGCACCATATACCCTAAGGCTCTTTAAGGTACAAACAAGACAAAAATTAAGCAACAATATCCATTCCATATACCCTAAGGCTCTTTAAGGAATTATAAGGCTATAATTTCACTTATTAAATTCTACTTACCTCATATACCCTAAGGCTCTTTAAGAGATAAGCAAAATATTTATTCTTGTGATACATATAGTATGCCAAATTAAGTATTCCTGATGTGTACTCATCTTAATCACAAAGGAACTAAAGAAAACTTCTATTAACTAATTATTAACCAAAAAACCGCACAACTCTATTTATTAAACAATTATATATAAAGGTGAAACAAGCTAATGGGAGAAAAAGCCACAATTTAACTCTCATGAGCCTTAAAGAAATCCAACTATTCTATGTTTAGCATCAAAACTTATACTCTACTCTATCATCTCTTGTTCTTCACAATTTAAAATTTCTAAGAAAGAAACTCGTGAATACTTAGCCTAACGAATTAAGATCGGCACTTTAATAAGTCACATAGACTGGCAACAATCTCAACTCTAATAAATCGATCTTCGCATATTTAAAATCAATTATGGGAACTTGCAAAGTCTTGACTTTTTCAAGCTAGACTTGCGTTTTATAGCTCATTGTATAAAAGATTAGCAAAGACAATCTATTAAAAGTTAAGGAGAAAAGCTAAGATATAAAACCGGTCGGGTCAAAATTTACTTTTCATTCTCACCAACGGAAAACCTACATTTGTATCAACTATATATATATATATATATATTTTTTCATATGAACAATAAACTAAATATTAAGACTTAAAAATTTAAAATTTTTGTGGGAAAACGGGGGTACGTGAGAACAACGACAAAAGTAGGCAAAACCATATCGAAGATATACTACCCCATACTAAAATTAAACATTGTCCTCAATGTTTCCTAATCTAAGGTTTAAAAACCCCATACTAGAACCAAAAAGTCTAATGCATAGCCTAAACATGAAGAAAGTATCACAAAAATCTTTAGCCGTTTATTAAGTGTGCTAAAAGATAGAAGTTAGTCGATAATAATCTTTAGGATATCGGATTTCCCCAAACTAATGGCAAGCAAAGGCTAGGAAGCTTGAGTGGACCGGGACAAAACACCGAGCATGAGAGTCTTCAGAAAATATTGGGTCAATCCTGCAAATAATCACAAGTACAAACAACAAGAATCAGAAGAGTACAAGCCTCCTCACATTACAATAAGAAAGAAGATAGAAGGATAAGCACGGGGTGCCTCCCACGAAGCGATTTGTTTTTGGTAACCGAGTCACATAACTTGACTCGATCCCTGAATTCATTCGTCCTTGGAGAAAGTAAATGGAAGAGAAAATCTCAATCGGGCTTTCATTAATGAAAGTTCCATCCCGATGAGATGCCACCGGCTCTAAGTGGAGATGATGGGGTCAAAAATGGGGTCCTCATTCTCGGTGTAGGAAAGTAAGGGAGAAACCTTAGGGTAAGTAAGATACGGAAGAAAAGTCTGAGTGACAAATGTGAAGGAATCGTCAATTTCAACATTAATCTCACCTCCCCAAGAGAAATCTCGATCACCAACATTGAAAAATGCGGGTTTTTGATCTTTGAGTCATGAAGCTTCTTCGTCCTCTCTTTATAAATCAAAGAAAATCTCATAATACTTGATCCGAAGCTTCATTTAAGTTCTTTAAGTTAAGCTTACAGTGATTACCCGCGGTTTTTAAGTCAAAATTAGCATGTTTCAAAGCCCAGTATGCTTTATGCTCTAACTCGATAGGTAAATGGCAAGACTTTCCATAAACAAGCTTGTAAGGCGTACAACCAATTAATGTCTTAAACGCAGTACAAAATGCCCACAAAGCATCGTCTAATTTGTCTGACCATGAGGTACGGTTTTCTCCAACCGTCCTTTCTAGAATATGTTTCAAACCTCGATTGGACACCTTCACTTGACCGCTCGTTTGAGGGTGATAAGCGGTATCTAGACGATGAGTGACCCCCTATACTTTAGACATTACTTTATCAAACCTGATCCATTACAGAAATGGGTCTCCAACGATGCTTATTTTAGCTTCTAGGTGTACCAAATCGGGCAAAAAGAGATTTTAAAAACTTTACTACAACCCTAGCATCATTTGTAGGGAGTGCCTTTGCTTCAACCCATTTTGAAAGATAATCAACGGCTACGAGGATGTATTTATTTCCTCTTAAAGACGGAAATGGTCCCATAAAATCAATACCTCATACATCGAAGATTTCACAACTAGGATAGTGGTTTGAAGGCATCTATCTTCGTTGGTTGAAATTTGCCTTTGTCTTTGACACGTATCACAAGATTTGATCATAGTATAGGCATCGCGATATATAGTAGGCCAAAAAAACCCAGCATCAAATACTTTTCGAGCGGTGAGATTGGCACTATGATGGGCCTCGGTGGGTCCTTCATGACAAGCTTTGAGAATGTCAATAGCTTATTGCCTATGCACACACCATCGAATGATTTGATCCGCACAAGTACAAAAAAGATAGGGATCGTCCCAGAAATAATGTTAAACGTCCTTAAAAAACTTCCTCTTTTGTTGAGTTGACATTCCTTTGATGATAAAATTTCCCGTGTATGGTAGTTTGCATAGTTCCGCCAAACATCATAGGGTACTTTCACTAGAAATAACTCCAAGAGTTTCTAAAGGAAAATGTTCATTTATGTCTTTGTTTTCTAACACATTCTTATGATGATTCTCAAGTCTAGATAAATGGTCTGCCGCAAGGTTCTCACTTCCTTTTTTATCACGGATGGTGATATCAAATTCTTGTAGGAGAAGAACCCACCGGAGCAACCTCGACTTAGCGTCTTGTTTGTTCATAAGGTACTTTAAAGCCGAGTGATCCGTATATTACAACTTTGCTTTTCAGGCTAAAAACAATATATGGCCGGAAACTTTTCAAAAGCCATACACACGGAAGCATATTTCCTTTTCCGTGGTAGTGTAATGAATTTGAGCTTCAGTCATAGTCTTGCTAGCATAATGTATAGGCTGAAAATGCTTTCATCTTTCGTTGTCCTAAAACCGCACCAATCGCGAAATCACTTGCATCACACATGAGTTCGAAAGGTAGGTTCCAATCCGGGACAACTAAGATTGGAGCTTCGGTAAAAACTCTTTTAAGAGGTTGAATAAGCTTCATTACAATCTTTCAGAGAAGACAAACGGTGCTTTCCTTCTCAAGAAGGTGAGTCATTTGGTTTGGCTATCTTTAGAAAAGTCTCGGAATTAAAATCGGCGGTTAAAAACTGCAATGACCTAAGAAACTCCTACACCTTTTATAGTAGTTTGGGTGAAGGGAGCTTAAACGATAACATCGATTTAGCTCGGTCGACCTCAAATCCCGGGACTTTGAAAAAATTTTAGGCCTAACACAATTCCCTTCTCTAACTCATTATAAGTGGCACGTTCTCCCCAATTAAGAACTAAATTCATGACTTAACCACCTGTTTTAGCATCTTTTCTAAATTGGAGAAGCACCGAATTAAAATTATCCCCAAAAAAACAAGAAATCATCCATAACACTTCTATGGTTCTTATTCGATCATAATCATGGAAATATGGCCATCATACACTTTGAAAAGTTACCGGGTGCATTAACACAAGCCAAATGGCATGCGACGCGGTACGTGAGAGTTCTATAGGGCATGTGAAAGTAGTTTTCTCCTGGTCCTGGGGATCTATTGGTATTTGGAAATACCCTGAAAATCCATCTAGAAAACAATAAAATTCATTTCTGGCTAATCTTTATAACATCTGATCCATAAACGGTAATGGAAAATGATCTTTTCGAGTCGCTTCATTTAATTTACTATAATCTTGCAACATCTCCACCCTGGTAACTAAACGAGTCGGGATTAATTCATTTCTCTTCTTAGAAACAAACGGTTATTCCTCCTTTCTTTAGAACACAATGCACTGGACTAACCCATGGGCTGTCAGAGATCGGGTAAATCATACCGGCATCAAGAAGTTTTAGGACCTCCTTTTTGATTACCTCATGAATTTTTGGGTTAACCCGTCTTTGACTTTGAACCGTAGGTTTATAATCATCCTCCATCAAGATTTTGTGTGTACAAAAACGAGGGTCGATACCCTTGATGTCGGTGATTTTCCAAGCAATGGCTCGTTTATGAGATTTGAGCACCTTTAAGAGAGCATCTTTTTCAACATCTTTTAAACCTTTTGCAATAATTACGGGTAACTTGTCGTTTTCTTCCAAGAAAGCATATTCTAAGTGAGACGGTAAATCTTTTAATTCTAATTCCGGAGGCTCTTCAATTGAAGATTTTGCCTCGGTTACTTCACTTTGTTTAAGGTCCATCGGAGGAAGTTGAAACGGGTCATTATTTAACAATTTTTCAATCAAACAAATATCTTCCTCCGGATTGAAATCGGCATGATCAATTTCTGGTGAAATAGAATCATTCGTAAGATAAGCTTCGATTTCTCCTAAAATGAATTCGGAAGTAATACGGGTCAGACGTCGAGGTAGGATTGCCACCCGTGAAAAGAATTAGGAAAAAATCTAGATATTTTGAGAGCTCCTCATAAACTGCATCAATGATGTCAATTCGGTTTACCGACTTGTCATTTGTAGAGGAATATCTAGTGGTTTGATCTAGATTAAAAAAAAAGTGGACGGCTTAGTTATCAACCGAAGGTTTTATTTTCTTCTCCAATTAAACATCAATTAAAGCCGACGGTCTTTCAAAAAGGATCTCCCAAGTATGAGAGGTACTCGAGGATCGGCTTTGAAATCGACAACAACAAAGTTGTAGGAAAATGAAATTTCCCAACTTTGACAAAAACGTCTTCGGCGAGTCCTTTAGGATAAGTAATTGATCGGTACGCTAACTCTAAAGTCATCCTAGTTGGTGTAAGTTCCGGCAAAGAAAAATTTTTCCAAATAGAAAGAGGCCTAAGAGATATGCTGCCCAAGATCGGCCAAGGCGTGGATACTCCATTCCTAGGAAATTACATGGAATAAGAAACTTGCCGGGATCTCCAAGCTTTTCGGGAAGCTTTTTGAGGAGCATCGCCGAGCAATTCTCGTTCAACGGTATCTTAGCTAAACTCAAAACAAAACTTATCTTAGTCATGAGCAAACACTTAATCGTAGGAGAAAATTTTCGGCATCAAAAAGTAAAGCATACACGAAACTAATGTCGAAGCGCCAAAGCTTGAAAGATTTGAAGATCTTCTCACAATTTGACTTTGAAGCTTTGTTACAAGACTGTTGGATTTTATCCGTCTTAGTGAAGATATGGAATATTTGGCTTAGGTAAACTCTTCGAAATATCGGATTCCGGAATGGTTTTAGGCAAAGTCTTCGGAACATCAGGTTCCAGAATAGAAATGGGGATAACCGGAGGTGGGATTTGAGCGGTACTTCCTTGGAAATTTGTTTGCTCTTTATCCGTTGTCTCCTCGGTTTCTCGTTCCACTACCTCTTTAGGAGAAGGATTAGTAGGAATCGAGGGTCCCTCGTAAGCTACACCACTTCGAGTAGTGATCGCTTTCATTTCACCCTTCGGGTTTGGAATGGTATTACTCAGAAGAGTACCCGAAGTTGAGGCTTGGGCTTGAAAAAATCCACTTAACATGTTTTGCAAATTATTTTGCAATGTATTTTGGAAAGCATTATTTTGACTCATCAAAGCGTTTTGTTGACTCTTGATTGTATTTTGAATCTCATTCTTTAATTCTCCTTTCATTGAGGTGGTTTGATATTGCAAATTTCTAATCGTTTGATCATTAGATTTCTTGTAGCTTGAAAACTTATTCGAAAAATCTTGCACTTGATTATGAGGTTGATTTTGAAATCCTTAATTTTGAAAATTCGGAGCATGATTAACTTGACCTTGAAAACCTTGATTTCCATGAAAATTATTTCCTCGATTAAAATTATTCCCTTGACCTTGATTATTAAACCTATTTTGACCATTGTTTTGCACCGGAGCAAAACCTGGTGGTGCCATTTGATTACTAACACGGTTCGAAGGGTTAACTTGATTGTAAGTACCCGTAGTCGCACAAACACTAGCATGATTGTTATCGGTAGCCAGAAAATTATACCAAGAATGGGCACCACCATAAGTAACGCAAGTTTCCTTAACCGCTTTAACCGGAGCGGGAGTGACAACTTTCTTAGAAACAATCTTGACTAAGGTCGAAAGTTGATCCGCAAGCTTATCAATTCTCTCATTCGTTTTACTAGAAGTAACATTCATCCTAGAAGCATTCGGTTTGTTTCGTGAATAACGCACTTTTGATTTGTTCTTAATTATGTTCAAAGCTTCTCTAGTTGTTTTACTCAAAAGATTTCCACCCGCCGCGGCATTTAAGGAGTCTTGTTCATTCTCGTTTAAACCGTTATAAAACGTATCAACTTGAGTTAACTCCGTAAATCCGTGATGAAGGCAAGCTCTAAGCAACTCCTTAAATTGTTCCCACGCTTCACTAAAAGTTTCCTCGAATTTTTGTGTAAAACGAGAAATTTCATTCTTTAAGTGAGTGGTTTTCGAAGGAGGGAAAAATTGATTCACAAATTTGGTAACGAGATCCTCCCAAGTCAAGATTGAATTTGGAGGTTCTTTCTCGTACCAAGTTTTAGCGGCTCCCTCGAGCGAATATAAAAACATCATAAGCTTAATCACATCGTTAGGCACATTCCTAAATCGTAAAGTCGAGGTAATCCTTTTGAAACTATTAATATGAGCATGAGGATTATCGTTCTCACGACCGTAAAACGGATTCGCTTGAACGAGTTGTAACAAATTCGTTTTGATCTCAAAATGATCGGCGTTAATTTATGGTAAAACGATAGCTTCTCCGTACCCTTCCGTGGGTGCACGGAGTAGCTCTTCCATCGTACGTTCCGCCATTGGTGCAACGATAATACGAAGCTCGGGTTCGACTATGTTTGGAACACGATTTTGATTACGACGTCTCGGAATGGTGACGTTTGAATTATTTGGAAAATAGGAATTTCTAGTGTGCATGCACTAAACAAACAAAAGAAATGAGAAATGAAACGAGAAAAGGAAATATTTTTTTTGTTTACCGAATAATCAACAAACTTAGGGTAACTCTCTTAAGTAAAATAAATTTTACAAAAGAGGTGCGCCTTTTTCGTAAGTGACACAAACGATAAGATTTTTGAATATTTGGTTCGGGAACTTATTAATAGATAATACCTCAATTGAAGGTATTATTTGTTGGTGTTCTTTTACCAACTTTGTATTTTTTTTATATTCACAAATTAACGAGAAAAATCAAAAAATCCGGAAGAGCAAATATTTTTGTCTTTTTGTGTTTAATCTTCACTTATACTAAAAAGAAAAGAAAAATATTTTTTTACTTTTTATATTTTTAATTTTTTTTGTATTTTTGATTTTCTTAAAAGCTTAACTTTCGAAGACGAAAGGTTTCCCCAAATCACGATCGACAAACTTCAAACGAAGGAATCTTAATCACAAATCCCCGGCAGCGGCGCCAAAAATTGATGTTGCAATTATAGTATACGTATAATAATACCAAAGTATAGAAAATTTCCCAAGTTACCCTTGAGGAAAATTCACACAAAAATATATCACACGTATAACCGGGAAGTATGATTCCCGGGTCGTTAAGTCCCAACGAATTGTGAAATTGAATCCTCGTTTTCACTTGGACAATGATTTGAATAGGTTCGAAGATTGATTTGATTATCTATATCTACTAATTAAAAACAACAATTAAAATAAGCAAACGAAAACAATTAAACACAAAAACAAATAACGAGCACGAAGAAAACGCGACAAATAAGCAACTAAACTAAATTTTAATCTTACAAAAACAAATTTAATTTCTAAACCTAAATTAAGATAAAAGAGAATTTTCTAAAAAAAGGAATTATATTTTTTTGGCTTTTAACATTTTTTTATGAATTAAAAACTAATTTAATCTATTTAAAATCCTAGAAAATAGCAAATTAATTCCTAAAAATTCTAAAAAATGATTTTCTAACTTAGAAAAAATCTAAAATACTATGAAAACTCAGAAAATTATTTTTAACTACTTTTTATAATAAAATCCTATTTTATAAAACTAAATTAAAAAGTTAAAAATGAAATTTTAAATCTAAAAAGGGTAAAAATGATTTTAATGCATGTAAACCTAAAAGTATTTATTCTAAGACTAAAAACTATTTTTTGAAAATTTTTTAAAAACTTTTTCTATTTTTTATGATTTTTTTAAATTTTTAAGTTTCAGAAATTAACTAAAAATAACAAATAATTATGAAAAAAATTCTAAAAAAAGAAAAGGAGCCCAAGGGCGGCAGTGTAGTGAGTGTGGTGTGGAGTTGTTAAAAGGGTTGAAAGTTTTGAGGACGGGGGTTTCGAGTCTTGCTCACCCCCGATTTTCACTTGCCCCCTTATTTTTATTAAAACTTACTAAAAGCAAAGTTTTAGTAAGATCTCTAAAAGTATGCATCTTAAATAAAAGCAAATTTTTATGAAAAGCCCTAAATAAGCTAGAAATTAGCTGAAAATGATGACAGATTACTTAACTATGTTTTTGGCTTTTTCAAATATTTAATTGTTCTAAGCTCTAAAAAAGCTAACTAAAAAAGATATACTAGAAATTATAAGCTATTATCATACTAAAGCTCCCAAAATCATAATGCTTACAAGGAAGGAAAAAGGCGAAAAAACAAAAGCTATAAGCTGAAATCTCAATAAGCACTTATGAAAAATTAAAAACCAAACAGGCCTTAAGGGCACTTTGAACTTAAATTTAAGCTCTCAAATAAGCTCTTCAGGAGTTGAGACTTAGCTTTTTGGAAAGCTTAGATCAAAAAATCTATGAAAATACCTTTAGAAAGGATATTGGACATTGAGAGCTTATAGAAAAAGCTCAACCAATTAGACAAATCAGACAGCTTATGCTGTCTTTGGATTTTTAGATGAAAAGAAAAACAACTGATTTTGAAAGCTAAAACAGATGATGAATTAAGGTATATTTTGAAAACTAATTGCACACTTGTAAACTATGGGATAAAAGCTACCTATATGTTGAATACTAAAAGCTAAAACCTATTTAATCCTACTTAAAATGAAACTAGAAAATGACTGTTTTACTAAAATGACTGCTAATGCAGATGACACTTAACCATAACTTTTAAAACCTTTTAGTGCAGACCTTAGGAAACATTTTTAATACTCAATTAACACCAACCTAAGAATAATTCCAGTAATGTTTAATCCTAGAAATGAAAATCACTATGAAAGCTAAAAGAGAACTTCACAAATTGGTCATATTATAATTTTAACTAAATGAAATCTCAATTTACAACTTACCCTAACTTATGAAAACAGCTTAAACACACCTAGATGAGAAACTAAAAACAATTTCCTAAGACCAAGTAGCCTCTAGCAGTACTAACCTATGGTTAGTACTGCTATGCCAAACACCCCTTTAAAATCCATAAGATTTGATTAAGCTTGCAAAACTGATTTATATCTATCTAAACTTGAATACCAGATAACACTTAGCTTTTAACAAGTCTAGTGAGCTAATAAGAACAAGCAAATAAGCAAAAAACAAAGATCTAAGAGCTAAACTACTTATTTTTGGTTTTTTTAGATATTATGACAGTTTTGATAAGAACTTAAGATCTAAACTAAACTAAACTAAAATAGATAATAAGACATGATTAATAAGCACAATTAGATAGAAATAAGCACTAATAAGCAAGTGATAAGCAAATAAGCAGATTTAAGCTAGAACATAAAAGTAGAAGAGGAAATAGGAAACTAACTAAGGCCTTAGCAAAACAAAGGATTATAAGGCTCAAAGAGCTTGTCAACAGCTCTAGCTTATCAATGATAAGCTAGTAAAAGTCCATATGAGCCCTTCCAGGTTAAGCTTATCTTCCTTAAGTCCAAAATCCATTAAGCAAGGGTTTATTATCTGATTTGAAGGTTCTAGTAGATTAGATGATTAATTAAGCTCAAATCTAAGCTTAGAGACTTAGATGAGCTTTTATGAGCTTATGAGAAGCTTGTCCAACAATAACAGCTTATTAAGCCAAATTTGAAGAAAAATGAACTTATGAAAAAGTTAAGAGCTTAATAAGAAACTTTGTATTATTTAGAAAAAGACTGATTACAATACTTGAAATTAGAAATTACATTAAGAGATCACTAGCTAAAACATTTTTGAAAGAAAAATTACATAAGCTAAATAAGCTGAAAAAAAATGAAAAAAACTATTCCTGATGTGTGTGAGAGTGAGGCTTTATATAGCTCTCACTTGAAGCTTCTAGGTCCTCATAGCCCTTACACGCTCCTAGCAATCCTGTCCTTCAATCATTACCAATCATTGGAAGCTCAATCTTATCCGTTGGATCACTCCTTATCTCACACGGATTGCCAACGTGGCAATCCATGATGTGACATCTGTGTTTCTTCTGTGAGTATCTCTAGTGTAAATAACCATCCCTCTTGTTGCCTTCATCACTTATCTCCACATTGTACGAGAGTCACATATTAGTCTTAACAATATGACCACACACAGGAAAAGTCTCGTTGACTGACGTCATCTAACTCCTGTCATAGTGTTCCTTAACCTTCGAATTTACTATCCTAACCCTCAATTATCATTTGCCCTTTGGTTTGACTCGAGGATAAACGGGAACGATGGGTGAACAGTAAAAACTATTTTTCCCGCGCGTAATTTCTTTATAAAAGAGGGTGTTTGACTTTCTTTTGACCCAGGTATATAATTCGGCTTATAACAGGGTTTTTGGCCAGGAATATGTTTGGCTCGTCTTGGATTATGCGCAATTATAATTAACAAGCTAACTGACTTAACTCAAGAGGTTAACACCAGTTTAGAGTTTTTTACGGATTATTTCTGGTAATTTTGTACTACTTTGATGGGGCGAACTGGTTTGGTATTTTTAGGATTTTTGTCTTTTTATGTAGACACTCGTCGACCATAGGTTGACCTTGTTGGTGCACCACTATTGACTTTTGGATAGCATTCTTCCGCCCTTTGTGTGCTCTTCCGTCTCGGTGTTCAGTTTTCCGGTTTTAACCATATTCTTTAGATTTGTTGACATATATTCCGTACCTACACAATCACAAAGACAAAACAAGCAAATTCAAGGCATTTAAACACAATTTTGGTCTTTTAAGACCATTTTAGACATAATACACGATCATGTGTTTTCACACATATCAAAATTCCCCAAACTAAGCGATTGCGTGTCCTCATGCAATATTATATGTTTTTTAACCAAATACCTCAAAACTTCCCCAAACTAAATCTTTGAAAAGTAGCAAAGACTTTTGTGGAAAAATTAAGTACAAGATCACAAGTTTATAAAACACTCGCTGTTTTCCCAGTATTCTATTTATACTTTTATATAAACTAGAATATTACACACTTTCTCATTTTCATAAGCTCATTTTTTAGTTAGGCGAGCTCAATCAGAACAAGACAGCATTTCGATCCGAGAATGCCACAAAAAGGATAAATTTATCGTCCCCGACTTTTCACTTGCTCCAAACCAAGCTTAAAACAAAATCACAGCTAAATATCAGTAAAGATGCTAACACTACTCATATTTGCAACTTGTGGACTTTTCACTCCCGACATTTATTATATCGTAAGTGAGTGTGCTATCTTGAATTTCAACTATGCATCAACTTTTTGCAACATACTATGCTTTACGTTCCACCTGAGAATATTGAGTTTGAAGGCGAGATCATCCCATGTAGCGACTTTCGTCTCGGCACATCCCAACCTTGCGGCTAAGTGACCAGGCTATTGACACCCCACAGAGACTAGTATCGGGACTCACGGACCTTAGGTTTCAAAAACTCTCAGGTTTCCCGAATATTCATAGCTTATAAAATAAAATAGTCAAAGTGCAAAAGCATATTTGAATTTAACAAAAAGAAATCTATTTATTAATTTAAACTTGAAATTAAACATTTATGCAATTGTAACCCTCGACCTTTTAGAAGGCTGCAACATCGGTTGTGAGCCGGCAAGATGCAGCAAACTTTTATCAGTCTCGGATCTTTATTCTTACTATGGGCTTTCTTTAGAAGACGACACATCGGTTGTGAGCCGGCAAGAGGTAGTAAACTTTTATCAACCCACAGCTTTTATTATTATAATAATTTTTTTATTCATCATTTTTTTTATTATCATTCATATATTTTTTTTATTTTTTTATTTTTTATTTTTTATATTTATTTATTTAAAGAAGACTTCTTTTTTGAAAAATTCAAGTATAAATTTGAACTAAGACTAATTTTTTTGCTATATATTACATAAAAATTGTTGATTTAAGTTTAATCTTCAAAAACAGCACGTATATTAATCCGGTTAAGAGCTTATGGGAGAAAAAGCAACAAGTTACATACATGAGCTCTTAAGATTTCCATATAATCTTTGATTAGCATCTTACTCGTACCTGACTCTATCATTTTTCGTTCTTCGCCAATTCTCGCGAACGCTTAGCCTAAAAGTTAAGGAACAAGCTAGAGGCTCCACAACGAACGCATACAGTCAAAATTAACTTATTCCTACCCAGCAAGAAAGTCCAATATTGTGACAAAAACATTTATTTTATTTTATGAAACTTTAAATTTTTTTCCTAGTATTTGAAATTTGGTGGGAAAACGGGTACGTGAGAACAACGGGTAAAAGTTGGTAAGATCGTATCGAAGATATACTACCCCACACTAAAATCAAACATTGTCCTCAATGTTTCCTAGCCTAAGACTTAAAAACCCCATACTAAGAACTCAAAAGGCGAATGATATAACTCAAACAATGAAAAGTATCACAAAAATCTATAAGCCGTTTATTAAGTTTGCTATAAGATAAATGTTAGTCGATAATAATCTTTAGGATATCGGATTTCCCTAAACTAATGGCAAGCAAAGGCTAGGAAGCTCGAGTGGACCGGGACAAAATACCGAACACGAGAGTCTTCAGAAGATTTGGGTGAATCCTGCAAATAATCATAAACAACAAACAACAAACACAAAGAACGGAAGAGTACAAGCCTCCTCACAACACATTAGAAATAAGGAAGAAAATGGAAAATGGATAAGCATGGGGTACCTCCCACGAAGCGCTTTGTTTTTGGTAACCGAGTCACATAGCTTGACTCGATCCCTGAATTCATTCGTCCTTAGGGAGAGTGTGGAAGAGAAAATCTCAATCGGGCTTTCATGAATGTTTGGATAAACATTTTAAGCACATGAAAGTTCCATTCCGATGAGATGCCACCGGCTCTAAGTGGAGAAAAATGAAAAGTGGAAATGCCGGGGTCATAAATGGTGTCCTCATTTTTGGTGGAGGAAAGTAAGGGAGAAACCTCAGGGTAGGTGAGAAACGGGAGAAAAGTCCAAGTGACAAATGTGAAGGAATCGTCAACTTTCAAAATTATTCTAACATCCCCTGGATCAAAACCTCATCTTTCATTAAGCTCATCAACATTGTTTTTATCACTGGTGCATAGGCTCAATATTGAAGGTTAAACGTTCACGAGTGGAATCATTGTTAAGCAAGTTGTCAATAATGTCTTCTTCCGAGTCAAAATCACTTTCAATACCTGGTGGTATCGAATCATCTGGTCCGGAAAATATATCGATCTCTTCCCTATTGGGGTCACTATCCTCAATAAGAGTAGTAGATGTAGGAAGAGACTCGATAATTGTATGAAAATTTTCCGGTGACTGGGAAGATGAATTACCGCATAACAACGACATTCGATTGATATAATCCTCGTGCTCTCTAACAATTCCTGGAGGAATTGTGATAATTTCACCGGTGAACTCATGGTGAAGAGGATCACTCTTGGGAGAAAAAGTTATCAAAGGTTCATTCTCTGGTTCATTCCTAAGTTGTTGTGGTTCATGATCGAAAAACACTTTGGGAGAAAGATTATGGGTAGTATCATCACTAAGCAAACTCTCAAGATAGGTTACGTCCCCTTCCGAGTCATAATAACCTTCATTATACGTAGGAACTTTGATAGCTAGAAAAGCATCGATCTCATCATTATCGCCTCCTGGATTGAAACACTCAGCCTCATCATTCGTTTTACATTTCAAATCAAACTCATTCTCTTTGAAAGGTGGATCTTTGATGAATCCCTCGAGAATGGAAGCAACGCTTTTCAAAGGAGTAGACGGATCATCGTGGAGTAGAAACTCAATACGTCTCTTGGAATAAGACTCTATCTTTGATATAAGCATCAAAAAGAGGTGTGCCTAGAAAGTCGACTCCTCAAGGTTGAATCATAAGAACCTGCACTCCGATTATCCTCTAATTCTTCATCAAAAAGAGGGTTATGAAAATTGACATTGAATTCGAAAAGAGGGTTAGAGAAAGTCACGGAATCATCACGTGGAACTTTGATGGAAGAGAAATCATCACATGAAGGTAAATCATTCTTACTATCACTCCTGGATGTTTCCTTCAGATTCTCTTGGGATTGGGATAATTTCCTCAGTACTAAGAATACGAAGGTGGTCGTCCCCCATTATGAGAGAATCCTTGGGCAAGGTTGATGTGATTGCAAAAACCGAAGAAACTTGAGGTGTTTTGTTTGAATGAAAAATGCTCTCCTTGCAAATAACTCTAAAATTCTTCAAACGAGGTGCGTGATACGAGTTAGGCGATTAAATTGATCCGACTCGTGAGATTCTTTACTTCTTGCTTTTCTTTTTTATTGTTGACATCTTTCGATGGAGGTGGGCAAACTTGAGTGGGTTCATTGGTAAACCTTTTGAAATTATCCTTGCATGCGTCATTAACCATTTTGATTGACTCGTTATCATGCTTTTGAGGATCATTGACATGAAAAGTTATTTGTTCATTTCCGTCCCTTAAAACAAGCTCTCCTTCGTATACATCGATTAAAGCACGGCTGGTTCTCAAAAAGGATCTCCCAAGTATGAGAGGAACTCGAGGATCGGCTTCGAAATCGACAACAACAAAGTCGGTAGGAAAATGGAAATTCCCAACTTTGACAAAAATATCTTCAGCGAGTCCTTTAGGATGAGTAATTGATCGGTCCGCTAACTCTAAAGTCATCCGAGTTGGTGTAAGTTCAGGCAGGGAAAGTTTTTTCCAAATAGAAAGGGGCATAAGATTTATGCTTGCGCCAAGATCGGCCAAGGCGTGGCATACATCTATCCCTGGGAAATTACATGGAATAAGAAACTTGCCGGGATCTCCAAGCTTTTCGGGAAGCTTTTTGAGAAGCATCGCCGAGCAATTCTCGTTCAATGGTATCTTAGCTAATTCAAGCAACTTTTCCTTATTCATGAGCAAACTCTTAATCGTAGGAGCGAATCTTGGCATCAAAAGTAAAGCATCAGCGAAACTAATGTCGAAGCGCAAATCTTGAAAGATTTGGAAGATCTTCTCCATTTGAGTCGAAGCTTTGTCACGGGACTTTTGATCATCACGTCGTGAAGGATATGGAATATTTGGCTTAGGTAAATTCTTCGGAACATCGGGTTCTGGAATAGGAGTGGTTTTAGGCAAAGTCCATTTAGAAACATCGATTCCAGAATAGAAATGGGATAACCGGAGGAGGGATTTTGAGCGGGTAACTTTCCTTGAAATTTGTTTGCTAATTATCCATTGTCACCTCGGTTTTCTTGCACCACTACCTTCTTTAGGAGGAAGATTAGTAGGAATCGAGGGTCCCCTCATAAGCAACACCACGACGGAGTAGTGGATCGCCTTCATCTCACCCATCGGTTTGGGATTTTTGATAACTCGGAAGAGTACCCGAAGTTGAGGCTTGATTTTGAAAGAAACTTCCTAAAATACTCCGCATGTCATCATTCAAATTTTTCCTAAGATTTTCTTCTTGTTTAGTTAACGTGCTTCTTATTTCATTGATTTGACCTTGCATATTTCTCACAATTGACTCATTAGCTTTCATATAACTCATAATTTCGGAAGAATCCCTTGTTGAAATTGATTATTATGAGCTTGAAAAGGTTGGGAGTTATGAAATTCTTTGATATGAAATTCGGCACATGAATAACCTGATTTTTGATGAAAATTGTTTCCCCGATTGAAATTGTTTCCTTGATTTTGATTCAGATAAAACCTATTTTGACCATTGTTATGCACCAGAGCAAAACCTGGTGGTGCCATTTGGTTACTAACTCGGTTTGGAGGTCTAGGATTGGTATTTCCTAGATTGAAATTGGCTGCAGCAGCTTGAGTGGAAACGTACTCTGAATGTTTGTCTCGATTAACATTGCCATCCGGTTGGGCTGGACTAATTCTATAAGAATGAGTACTCCACAAGTTACACCACTCTTGCTCGACCGCTTTACGGGTACGGGGGTGCTTGGGCTTCTGTTGTCGATAAGCATAGTCTTCTCATATCTTAATCCAGAAACTTCGTGAAAGAGCACAACAGCTAGTGGAAATTCGGGGGTAGATAAATTTGAACTCACTTTAGCAACGACTGCCTTGTTTCGTGAATTACGAACCTTGGATTTACTCTCGATAATTTTCAAGCATTCACAAGGCATCTTATCCAAAAAGTTTCCACCCGCAGCAGAATTCAACGAATCTTGATCATTAGCATTCAAAGCATTGTAAAACGTATCTAATTGATGTAATATGAAATCTCGAGACGTATGGCCATGCACGAAGAAGATCATTAAAAGATCCCAAGCCTCGTTAAAATAAAAATAACTTCGTCCAATCTTGTGCAATCCATTGAATTTCGTTACGAAGATTTGTCGTTTTTGAAGGAGGAAAGAATTGATTAATGAATTTTGAAACAAGATCATCCCATGTCAAAATTGATCGAGGAGGTTCTTTTTCTAGCCAAATCCGGGCTAAACCTTCAAGAGAAAATGGAAAAAGCATAAGCTTAATTGACGTGCTCGGAATGTCCGGGAATCTCATCGTTGAGGTGATCTTATTGAAATATCGGATGTGAGCATGTGGATCCTCTTTATCATGTCCAAAAAACTGTTTGTTTTGAACAAGATTGATCAAACCATGCTTTAACTCAAAATTAGCATTGATTTCAGGAATTACAATTGCATCCTCGTACCCCTCGGTGGGTGCTTGGAGCAATTGTGCCATAGTCCGGTTATCAGCCATCGGAACTAGGGGAGGATTAACAAAAGGTTCTTCTAAATTAAATGGTTCTACAACAGCCGGTTGGGCTTGTTGTTGATGGTTACGGTTGCGGGTTTGAGAACGAGTGCGCATGCACAAAGTAGAAAAAGAAAATTTAAACTAATTTTTTATTTTTTAATTTTTTTAATTTTTTTTAACAAACTATTTTAACGGATAACGAAAAGACAACTTAAACCAAATAATCAAATTTACTTCACGGTAGCTCTTAAAATTTTTACTTTTTAAGGTGAGCCGTATTTCGTAAATGACACAAATGATAAGTTTTTAAATCTTTGATTCGAGTTGGGAACTTACTAATGGATAATACCTCAATTGAAGGTATATTTTTTTTTGGTGTTCCGATAACCAATTTTACAGGACTTAACACAAACTCCTAAACGTTTTAAAGTTCTTTGTTGTGGTTTAAAGTTTTCAACTTTATATGCCTTTAGTAATCTACCTGTTACAAAAACTAAAATATATATCTTTAAGTAATATAAAAAATATCATTGGTGGTTTGAATATCTATAAATGTTTCAAATCATATACATCGGATCATGTGTTAACCTTGCCTATTTGTTTGTTAAAATGTACATGTGACTATCAATTTGACAACGTGATTCGTCAGAATCTATATATACGTAATAATAAAATATAATATTTTAGAAATTACCAAGAAACCCTTGAGGACAAAGGTAAAAAGGAAATTTTTCACAAATATATATAATATAATACGTATATTAACCGGGAAGTATGATTCCTCGGGTCGTTTCCCCAACGATTTGTGAAATTGAAACCACGTTTGTTGTTCGGACAATGATTTGAATGGGAAACAAAGATTGATTTGGTTAACTACTTTTAAAGTTAAAATTAACAAATTCTAACAATTAAGTATGAAGACGAATAACGGGAAATCAAAATTTAACTAAAAACGCAAAACGGGACCCTTAAACGGAGGTCAAAAACCTAATTTGCTAAAAATAAACCTAACTTAAAATTTTCTTTTTAAATGGACTCTTTGACTAAAAAGTAAATTTAAAGAAAACTAGAACAAAAACGAAGTTGAAATGAGCGTTAAAACACGAAAAACGAAAACGAGAACGAATCATGTTCTTTAAAAAATGAAATTTTGCAAATTAGACCCTACGAAAGCAAAACTAATTTTCCTATGAACTTTATGATAAAAGAAAATTTTCTAAAAAAGATTTGTATTTTTTTTGATTTTTTTCTATTTTTTATGATTTTTTAAAGTTTTAAATGAAAATAAATGTTTAAAAATACTAAACGAACTATAAAAATTCTAGAAAAATTACAGAAAATAGCTTATACTAATTAAATCCTAGGAAAAATAAGCCCGAGATCACAGCTTACCAAATAAGCCACGAAATAAGATGAAACAGCTTAATAGGCTTATAAGGACAAAAAGAGTATAAGAATTAAATGAAGGGAGATGTGGTTGGATGAGCTATTGAAGCAAACTGGTTAGACGTGTGTGTTGTGTGGGTGAGGTCTTGGGTTTGAGTCCCAGGCACACGGTTTTTTTTTTTGAAAACTCAAAACACAAAAGTTATAGATTTAACTTTTTTGAACAACTTTAACAAAACAACCATAAGCCCAAAGTCAGTATTAAGCTCTCCAACAACTTGTGAAGAGGCTGTTTATAGAAACATGGCTTTTGAGAGCCAAAAAAACTTGAATTCACTAAAATAAGCACAAAGGTCTTAAATAAGCACCAAATTAAAAACCAAAAACTGTTATAGAAAGCTTATAATACCTAGAAGCTAATAATGACAAGCTATTTCAACTAACAACACTTAAAACTAACTGAATCTAGAGATATAAAGAGCAAACTCAGGAATTAAGACTTGAAAGCTTAAAAACAACTTAAGCTAAAATACTCAATAAGCAATGACAGAAGCTGAGCTTTTGACAACTTATCAAACTACTTATAAGCTACAAGTTTTAACCATAAAACTAAATTATATAAGCTAAGTATCTAGATTAAGAACCTAAAATCTACTTACTACTGTTTTTGTATTTTTAAGATTTTTGATGAACTTTTAAAGCTAAATTAACCTAAGAAATAAGCTAGAAATGTGAAAATAAGCTTTAAGCTACCTTTACCTATATCTAATCTAATAGCTAATTGAATTTTAGATTCTAAATCCTACAAACACAAGCTTAAATGAAGCTGAAAAGATAGCAGTAGTAACTGCTGTTACTACTGCTGATGCAAATGACCAAATGGGCTAGAACCAAATGCAGGAGACCAAGTTGGTTACTCCTGCACTAGACACACTCAATGAGTGTGTTTAAACTTAACACAAACAAGATCCAAGCTCTCCTAAGCTAGGATCAATAAGATCTTTATCAAATTTTTCTTAAAAACTCCCCTGGTGCCAGATTAACATAATAAGCTTAAACTTTTAGAAATTTTAAGTCTAACTTTTGAAAATGCACTAACTGTTGATTTTAAATGATAATGAAACTATCTCAAACAAATTACAAAACTCAGTTTGACTTTAAGTGGTCAAACTTTGTTATTCCAAACACTCCTTTAAAATTGCCAATTTAAACTTAAGCTTATGAAATTAAAATCCAGTTAACAAAACCTTATTACCAGATATCAAATAGCTTATTACAAACTTAATAAACAAATATCAATCAGCAAATAAGCTAGAATCCATAAGCTACACATTACTCTAATATTTTTGGATTTTTTTGGTTTTTAAGACTATCTATGAAAAATTAATATAAAAACTAAAAAAAATAAAAAAATCTAATATCTAATCATAACAATCAATAACAGATATGACAGCTACTTAACAAGCATAAAAACAATAGATAAAACAATTAACTAATAATAAGCAGAAATAAGCAACTATTAAGCTAGTAATCTAAGACAGAAATGGAAATGAGAAACTTACATAAACCTTAGCTTAACAAGTCAAAACTGCTCAAAGAGCTTATCAACAGCTCTGGCTTATCAAAGATAAGCCAGTAAATAGTCCATGAAGCTCATCCCTTGGCAAGCTTCCTCAATAACTTAAAGTCAATATCAATGTATTAAGTTGATTTAAGTTTTCAGTAGTTAAAGACTGAATGAGCTCAATCACAAGCTATAGACTTTTGAAGCTTATAAGAGCGTATTGGTCCTGTACCACTATCACTAGAGCATATAGAAGCTTTTGACAATTTATTAAAAAAAACTAAATTTTCATTAAGTCTAAACAGGGCTCGATTACATACTTGAAAAGAAAATTACAAAAGTTTAAATGAAAATTACATTGACTTAAAACTTAAAAGCTTAAGCTAAATTTCCTAAAAATCTAAAAGCTAAAAACTAGGTAGTCCCTGTGTGTGTGAAGTGTGAGGCTATAAATAGCCTGTTGATGAAGCTTCTAGGAGCCTTGGTTGTTACACACTCCTCTTGATCTCATCCGTACATTCTCTCAATGATTGGAAGAGCAATCTTAGCCGTTGGATCACATCATATCTCACACGGATTGCCAGCTTGGCAATCCGTGATTGAGACAGTTTGTGCTTCTTTTGAGAGTGTATCAAGTACAAATCCAATCATTTCCTTGTGTTTCTTTTATGTCCACCGTGGCATTCTTTCTTGGGTTTGGCCAATAGGAGCTTTGTATGACGTTTTAACCTGCCCATGTGTTCTTTGTCACCTTAATTACCCATCTTAGCCCTCAATTGTGAAATGCCCTTTGAATTGACCCTGGGTGAAAAGGTAGAAGACGATCTACAGTAAAAACGGATTTTCCCGCTTTATTTTTTTAACTATAAGGGTGCGTTTGATTTGTGTTGACCCAGGGTTGACTTGGGTTTGGGCCGGGTTAAAGGGATTTTGGGTTAGCCTAATAACAAGAAACAATTATAAACTTTTATAAATAAGAAAGGTAACATACCATTAGGACTTTTAAGGATTATTTTTTTGAATTGGTTTATAAATGAGGGACTGGTTTGGTAACTTTGGATTTGTCTTTTTGTGACCTTGACTTGGGTTGACTGAGAGTTGACCACTGCTGACTTTTTGACTTTTTGTAGAAAACTTCCGGCTTCTTGTGTGCTCTTCCCGTTTCCCGGTGTTCGTGTTTGGCCCGCGTTATTAACCAAATTTTCTTGTGATTTTTGTAATATATCCGCACCTACACAATACAAAGACAAAACAAGCAATATACAAGCATTTTATGCACAGTTTTGGTCTTTTTTAGCTATTTGATATAAAATGGATTTGTTTGTCACACATTCATCCACTTGGCAGACTCAAGCCAAAAAGGCTTGGGGCCTCCCTAAGAGAATCTAATCTCTTTTATTTAATGTTCAAATTATCCACAAAGAATTTACAGACACAAAGGGATTGTTGATATGGCATGTTCCAAGGCAAACTATGACTGGAATAAGTCCTACCTGATGAATATCAATCTTTAATGGTGGCCCAGTTGCATTTGAGAGAAAGTAAAGGTTACATACTGGTAAGGGTAAAAATAAAAACAGAAAAGTTAGATATGAAGATGTTCTTTGTGAAAGAACTACCAAACTTTCAATCTCTTTTCTGTTCACAGATGTATTACAAAGAACAAGTTCTTTCACTGACTCTGAATACTTTTTTTCTCCTGAATTTAAGTACCTGATGAAAAATCAAGTCTTACTTAGAATCCCCAGACAAAACAATATGTACACAATTTCAAACCTAGAGAACATTGTTCCTTCAGGAGGTTAGCCTGTTAAATTGCAAGGCCAACAATGATGAATCAACAATGCATAGGAGTGGGTCATGTTAACTTAAAAACTTAAACAAACTTGTGAAAAGGAAACCGTGTAAGGAGTTTACCTTCAAATAATATTTACAATGACCACACTTGTGTTGCTTGCAGAAAGAAAGCAACATAAGGCCGTCCTAATAAGGCCAAATTAAGTGAACTCTATATCACCCCGAACAAGCTTTTGCAATATAATTTATTTGGACCTACATATGTAAAGGAGCTTAACCTAAAACTTATTGTCTGGTTATCAAACTGTTTGTTTTTAAATGTTTATTGGTTTCCTTTCTAAGAACTAAGGATGAAACAATAAGAATCCTTAAGACTTTTAATAAGACAATTGAAACTAATTAAGATCAAAAAGTTTAATCTACTATAGATGGAGAATGGTATCAGAATAAGAACAGGGATTTTAATGAATTCCTGTAGGTCAAAAGGGATCAAGAGGGAATACAAATAATGCCATAACTCCACAACAAAATGGAGTTGCTAGAAAGAAAGAACATGACCCTTAATGAGCTACTAGAACTATGCAAGCAAAATTTCATTTTTACCTAACACTTTTTGTGCTGAAGCAGTTAGTACTGCTTGTTATGACCTTAATAGGTATTATGACCAAGCCTCAAAAATAAGATCCCATAGGAACTTTACTGTAAAATGACCAATCAAAGCTATATCAGACTTATTGGGTGCCATGTGACCACTTGAATACCATTGACCACGCTGGCAATTTGAAGGGAAATAGGATGAAGAGTTTAGTTAGGGTATTCCATCTATAAAGCAAGGCTTTTAAGGTATACAACTTAGAAACCAAGAGTGTTGAAGAAAACCGGCACATACTTTTTGAAAATAAACCAAATGTTGCAGGGAAAGGCCTAACTTGCTGTTGATCTTGATTATTTAACTGATTTAATGAATTATCAACCTGTAAGATCAGAGAATCAAGCTAACAAACATGCAGGTCCAAAAGAAGCTAATCATAATGCAGGTACAGAAGATAATATTGATGCAGGTGATTCTGAAATAGAAGCTGAAATCTACTCAGGACTACTTGTGGGTTACTGCCAATAAGGTCGTCTTATACTTCACCCCAAACAGTTTCAAAGCTTAAAACAAAGAATGCAGGTGAAGAACCTAACAAACATCTCTGGATTTAAAGCCATAGATAAGGAGGATCAAGTCTTTTTGGATGAGCTTGAAAGACTTAAAAGACAAGAACAGGATGCTTATGATGCAGCTGAAGCTTCTCAAGAAGGAGTTTACCCAAGATACCGAGGATTTGCTTATTCAAGCAGAGCATCTAAAGCTAAGCAGTACAAACATAATAATACTGCAAGCAACAATCCAGTTTGTACTGCCAAATCCATATGTTGGACTACCTTCCACATGATCTAACCATTCTAACCAAGATGATTCAGAAATACTCTCTTGAGGAAATTTATAATAATCCTACTGATGGTATTTTTACCAATGCATCATATTAAGAAAGTGTGCAGGTGGCTTACTTTACAAATTAGAAACAAACTATTATGAATGTCAGTCCTATTCCCACATCAAGGATTAACTATGTTGCATACCGTTCCGACACAAATTCTAGAGATCCAAAATCAGCAGTTCAAACAAGGAGCCAAGTGACCAAAAGTTCTAGAGCCCATGCTTTTGTAAGTTCTATTACAAAAGCAAAGAGAAAATAACCATAAGTGACTTCCATTATTGTTTATTTGACTTGTTGTCTTGGCTCAAAAGAACCCAAGAAGATCCATCTAAGCACAATGAAGATGAAATGTTGGTTGATGCTATTGCAGAAGAACGCTGCAATTTCAAGATCAAGAAAGTTTTGGATTTGTAAAATTCCTAGTGGAAGTAAGCAAATGGAACAAAATGGTTTTACAGAAATAATAAGGATGAAAGAGGTTGTTGTGGTTAGGAATAAGGCAAGGTTGGTTGCTCAAGACATAGTCAAATAAGTGATAGAATTGATGATGGAGGTGTTTGTCCGTGGCCAGGATTAAGCCATTAGATCTTTTTAGCCTTTGCGTCTTACATGGGATTCATAGAGTCACAGATGGTTGTGAAAAGTGCCTGCCAGTATGGACAAAATTGAGAGGAGGTGAATGTGTGTCAACCTCCAGGTTTTATAGATCCTAAGAATCCTATAGACTGGTCTACAAAGTAGTGAAAGCTCACTATGGTTTACAACCAATCTGTCCAAGCCTGGTATGCACTTTCTCTACTTTCTGCCTTGTTGAAGAATAATACAGAAGCAGGAAACAATTGACAAGACTCTTTTCATTAATAATGACAAAAATGACATCATTTAGTACAAGTTTTTATGTGGAGATATTATTTTGGTTACACAAAGAATCTTGGTGTGATGAATTGAGGCATTAATGAAGAGTAGGTTTGAGAAGTTTTCTATGGGAAGCTCACACCAACTTATTCTTATCTTGGATAACAAGTCCAAACAAAAAGAAAATGGTATCTTTATAAGTCGGACACGCAATTGAGACCCAAAAGCCATTATTCAAGGATGAGGCCAGTGATGTGGATGTACATCTTTATAGATCCATGATTGGTTCTTTAATGTACTTGACTGCTTCTAGGCCTGATATTATGTTTGCAGTCTGTGCTTGTTCTAGGTTTCAGGTCACTCCAAAGACCTCCCATCTAAGTGCTGTTAAGAGAATCTTTAGGTATCTAAAGGGCAAACCAAAACTGGGCCTTTGGTATCCTAGAGTGTCCTCATTTGACCTGGAAGCCTACTCAGATAGTGATTATGCTGGAGCAAATCTTGACAGGAAATCCACAACAGGAGGTTGTCAATTTCTTGGCAGGAGACTTATTTCTTGGCAATGCAAAAAGCAGACAATTGTGGCTACTTCTACTACAGAGGCAGAATATGTTGCTGCTGCAAATTGCTGTGGGCAAGTTTTGTGGATTCAAAATCAAATGTTAGACTATGGGTTCAATTTCATGAACACAAAGATCTACATTGATAATGAAAGTACAATATGCATTGTCAAGAATCCAGTATATCACTCCAAAACAAAGCATATTGCCATTAGGCATCACTTCATAAGGGATGCTTATGAGAAGAAACTTATACAGGTGCTTAAAATCCACACTGATGATAATGTAGCTGATCTTCTCACCAAGGCATTTGATGTTAGTAGGTTCCAGTTCTTGGTTGTTACTATTGGGATGATCAATCCATAAGCTGCATTAGTTAAGGGGAGGCAATATGATTTGTTGTATAGTTTGTATGAAGTGTTCAGTGTGCAGAAGCATTTTTAACCATCAATGATGAATTTCAAGAAGTTAATTGGGTTTTTAAGAGTCATTAGGAAGAGATAAAGACGGTATTAAAGTATTGTTGTTGCCAAACTTGTTCAATTTTTTGATTGGCACAAGTTAGTACCGACAGTGCAAAGTTAGTACCGTTGGACAAAGATAGTACCGCTATAGAGACGTTGAAGATAATACCGCCAAGGGTACAAAGTGTAAATTGAAACGGTTTCATTGATTTTAGGTTTGCTAAACCTATATAAACCCATCTCAATTGCACAGTTCACTTACGTAATCACTCTCAAATAATTTCTTCCATATAAGCCCTAATCTCTCTCTCACTGACGATCACTAATTCAACCACAATTGCTGTTCTTGAATCGTGCCCTAAGCATAATATGGTCGCTTATTTAGAGAAGACTGAAGGGAATGCAGAGTTTCATGAGGTTATTTATTTTCTTACGCGAAGCTCCATTCATCATGCTCTCACTGTAAGTCCAGTAGTTTCTACTACATTTGTTGAACAATTTTAGATGTCTGCTAAATCTAAAATAATCAAAAATGTAAGGTACATTACTGCCAAAGTAGTTGGCAAGCCTGTGTCTATCTCTAAAGCATCAATAAGAAGTGACCTTCTTTTTGATGATGCTGATGGGATAGATTCTCTACCTAATCAGGCTATATTTGATGCTATACAGCTCATGGGTTATGAAGGGGATTTAACTGTTCTAACATTTAACAAAGCTTTGTTTTCACCCCAATGGAGGTTTCTATTTCATACAATGAATCATTGTATTAGCTCAAAAAGCACCTCTTGGGATCAAATTCCTACTAACATTGCCACTGCTGTCATTTGCTTAACATCTAATCAGAAATGTAATTTTTCTAAATTAATTTTTGATGGTATGCTTAGACATTTAGATGCAAAGAAGAAGTTTGTAATGTATCCACGTTTTATTTTAATCTTTTTGGATAAACAGCTAGTGAATGTACTCGTACCTTTAGATCATTAGCCTATAAATGCTTTGACAAGTAAAGTTTTCTCCTTTATTGTTAAAAAGGGTAAACATTTTTTGGGGAAAGTCACACCTTTATTTGCTTCTATGTTGGTACAATCTACTGAGGATAAGGGTGCTACTTCAGAGAGACCATCTGAACCATAACCTACACCCTCTCCTCCTCACCTAAGTGAAGCAAATGTTGAGCCTCAGTCTGACCAATCTCCTAGACCTTCACCTACTCCTCATTTTCCTGATTTCATTCTAGAGGTTTCTGGTAGGAATCATGGAGGTCAGTCATCCAGTGATAAATCCCTTTCAGGGAATGATGGTGACATGACAGATCTCTTTTCACATGGAGTGAGGTGGCTTTACTCTCCAAATTGTTTTATGAGGTCTCTAATCTTTCAGTGGTACACAAGTCACAACCTAAAGCTGTAGAAAAGTCAAATCTGTTGAAGGCAAACAATCAAAAGTTGAAAAATGCAAGTCAGGACCTTCATTCTTCAACATAACGCTTGGCTCCGGACGTTAGAGAGAAAGAACCAAAACAATAAGAAGGTCCTTGAATACCTCAACAGAGGAGGAGTGTATTCAACAAGGAGAAAACTTCAAATCTACTAAAGGTGCTCCTACAATACCTAACTAAATTGAATGGCGAATGAATTGTTATGGACATATGATGACATAATGGACTACACTCTTAGCCCAAGATGACGGGAATACTAGATAAATTGATGAAACGGGAGAAAGATACGACTCAGCAAACAAAGTACTGATAGGCAAGATGAAGTATTGACATCCAAAAGATATTAACCAGCCATAACAAAACTTATACCTACAGAGCTGAAAGAAGGTACAAGCTAGAGGCCAGAAACCAAGAGAAATGTACGTCTTCAACAACTCCAACACCTACTCCAACAACCTTTGGAGATGATGAAACGATTGCTCAAGTTCTTCTAAACATGAGTCAAGCTAAAGCAGTTTCAAAAGAAAAGGAAAAAGGACGGTAAGAAATTTATGAAATGCTAAAATTGCTGATGAGACCTATGATCACTTCAAAAGAATCAGTATAACATGAAGCATCTTCCCAAGATTGATCCCAAATAATAGCGGGAAAAAGAGGATTGAAGATATGAGGAATCTGATACTAAATCTGAAGAGATTACTGAAGCTAAAAAGAAGTTTGATCAGATTGCTCATGATGAAGAAGTGGCTAGAAAAATACAAGAGGAATGGGAAGCTGAAGAAGAGAGTATAGGCTAACTGAGGAGGAAGCAACTAAGACTACAATCTCTAATGAATATGACTTTATTCAAGCAAGAATTGAAGCTGACAGACTTGGGGTTAAAAAAAAAAGCCTCTTTTTTTTTTGAACAAAAGAGTACAAGAAGCAGAGAGAGAACAGTTCACAGTGGAAGAGAGAGCAAAATTTACTTTCATGATACTATAGCTACTCAAAGAAGAATCCTTGCTCAACAAAGATCTGAAGCTATTAGAAACAAACCTCCAACAAAGAATCAGTTTAGGAATCAAAATGAGACTTGATTTTGAAGACAAGTTGGAACAAGAAGCACGTGATTTGAATACCAAAAGCTTTTAATGAAATAAAGAGTTTTATTAAATAGTAAAGAGGTTTGATGATAGTTTCATTGCTATTGGTTCTGCTAAAGATGAAAGAAAGATTAAGGAAATGAATAAAGGAGCAAGTGATCCTGACAAGAAGAAGAAGTTTGTCAAGGAAGATGTCTCAACTAAGGTACATGCAAAGCAAGATGTAGCAGAGCAGGGTATAAAGAAGAGAAAAGGTGGTCATATGAAGATGATTGCTAGGAAAAGGAAAAGACCACAACCAGATGTTGATAGGAAGATAAAACACAGAATGTGTCCCTAAAGATTTTACATAATTGGAAGGTACCATAATATTTGAAATAATGGAGAGAAAATCATTTATTTCTAAGTTGGACAAGGTTTCATCACCAGAGGGGGATTACCTTGTTGTCTACAGAGTAAATGGAAATTTTAGGGCATTCAACTATCTATTTAGGTATTCATATTTTGATAGAACAATATCTGTTTCAACTTATATGATTTGGGTGAATGCAGTACTCAGAAAGCACAACCAGAAGGTAATAGTTGATTCTTTTGGGATACTTGAAGATATGATGGAATCCCTCATAGGAAGTAACTGATCAAGGGATTTCTTGAATGGAATCAACAAGATTGGTAGATTGTACACTTAGATGGAGACTGTATGAGGCCTTGTGGAGTTTGCATACTAGACTTTAAGGATGGACCGACATTCACATCTAGTTGAAGAAAATATCCTCTCTCCAAGGAATTGTTGCAAAGAATGCTTGATTTTCGATTAGAAGTTGAGGTAGAAAGTACTTCTGCATTAGATTTGATAAGGTTCATTAAGCAAAAACTTAATGAAGAGTAAAGATGAAACGGAATTGAGAAGGGTTTGAGTGTTGGCTAACCACCATACAACAAATGGTCATTAGTTCACCATGCTTAATAGGCATAAGAACTGGCAAGTCCATAGCAAATAAACGGCTTGTGTAAAGACTTCTCAATCCTTTTATGGTTGACAATTTACCAAAAATTGTAGGGTTCACACTCACCTTGCTTCATAGTTAAGAGTTGGCTAGTCCAGGATCAAAAAACAGTTCTTGGTAAATACTACTCAATATGTTGAATAAACTGATAGTATTGCTAAAAACAATATGTTTATCAATGCACCATGTTATGGCAATGAAGCATTGGCTAGTCCGAAAGTCAAACAGTATTTGGTAAAGAACAAGTCAATTCCGTGATAGTTTAACGGTGTACCAAAGGTGTATGGTAATCAACTCACCATATATTGTGAAATAAAATTGACTATCCCAGAGAAACCGGCTGACATACTGGTAAAGGAATATTCAATATCCGTTTATGCGGTAGTTTGACCAAAAACTACAAAGCTAACTTATTGGATTGTTATTGGCTGAAAATATGTTGTTGTATTGTGAAGATATGTTGCAGAAGATAGCAAAGATGTCAAAGAAACTTAAGAAACTATCAAGATTTGTCAAAAAGTGTTTGAATACATCACCATGAAGTTCAAAGAATTTTCACCGAAGAAACATAAGTTATAACAAGTTCAACAATCATTTTTAGGTGAGGATTGTTAGAAATTATTAGCCTTCCTGAACTAGTACCATAGTTAAAAACTTAGTACCGCTAGTACCAAGTTTATACTGACAGTACAAGGATGTTAATACTCGCCTTTTGCTCATGATATAAAGATACATTTAGTATAAAATAGTATACCTTTAAGAGATCTCATGAGGTTATTATAGGAAAAGATATGCATGATCTTTTACGCGTTTTCTAAGCCAAGATTAGGGTTTTCCTTGGTGTATAAAAGGAACCCTTACGACATAGTTAGAGATATTAGTTCATTGTCAATCTCTAGTTTAGCAAAACCAATATAAAATCTTAGTTATCAATATTCATTGTTCTTCTTTTTGCATTATAAGTCAGATTCACCTCATAACTTATAGTGTTCTTAAATCATTGTTTAACCATAGTTTGTGTGAATCTATTCATAAATTAGCTACAACCTGTAATAGGTAGTAAGATCTATATTCAAAGGATCCACAAGATCACTTCACAAAAAGTTTCAAAGATTAAACAATTTTAAAAGATTGAAAAATCTTGGAGAAAACTATTTACCACCCCCCCCCCCTCTTCTTGTTTTCCGACTATTGGTTACAGAGCTAGGTTAATCAAAAATTTTTTAAGAATAAATAGTAAATTTATATCTTTAAAACTATTATGATTCGAAAAACTACGAAAGCAGGATCAATCTAAGCAACGACCGACCTCTCTTCGAGGTCAAATAATTATATATATTAGAAAAAACCTATTTTAAACCTTATTTGCAGTCTTTGGATATTGAACTTTGTTATATCATAGCACATGTACTACAAACCTACCATCAAAGACAAGATGTAAGGATTTAGTAACAACCATATAGAAAAAACTAATGAAAATCCAAAGAAAAAGCTTTTCAAAAAATGATGAGCCTAAAAAGGTTTTATATTTCTTTACTAAAAAAGGAATATGAAAAGAATTTTCATGTGACACGGCATCAAAATATTTGAGATTCTCTAATAACTACTCATCAAGTTAACAAACAATTTAAAGATTAATAAAATAGCTCTTTCTTATTTGTTCAAAAATAAAAGAGTTTACATTACCGAAGCTGAAACCATTGATTGTGCCTTTTCAAGATTTAATACCATTATTTCTTCTCTTAAAGCACTTGATGAATCTTTTTCAAGTCGTAACCATGCTAGGAAATTCTTGAGGGCTCTCCATCAAAATGGCGACCAAAGGTAACGGCGATAGAGGAATCCAAAGACTATTCAAAGCTATCCTCTAGACGAACTTGTTGGCAACCTCCAAAGTCTATATAATAGTTCTTGAAAAAGGACTTGGATATGCAAAGAACTAGAAAGAAAAGTACATAAGTCACCTCCACATCAAAAGCAGACAGAGTACTTAAGTGAGGATGATACTATCAACCTCGTATAAGCAAATGATGAAGAATATGCAATGGCCGTAAGGGACTTCAAAAAATTCTTTAGAAGAAGAGGCAAGTTTATCCGACACCCCTATGACAACAAAAAAACTTCCGAAAATCAAGGAATAACTAAGATGCTTCAAGTGTGTATTCTAAATCACTTCGTTAGTGATTGCCCTAAAAAAATTTCCGTGATTAAAAGGCATCGTTGTCCAAAAGTTGGACGGATAGTGGAAATGACTCAAAGAAAGAAAGAGAATGTGTCTCATGCTCACTCAAATGAAGGATTATCCGATGATCCTTACTATAGTAGCTCATCTTTAGATAACGAATCTAGGGAAATGAGTATGACAAACTTGGCCAAATTAGTCTTAGAATTATCAACAAATATAACAAACTCTAAAGACGTAAAAAATGGATTGCTCAAGAAGACCATTAACGAACTTAAAACCAAGCTAGACGTATTAGAAAAAGGTAAAGAAACTAGTAGCCATTGTGATGCTTGTAATGAACTTAATTAGAAAGTGAAACTCTCTAAGACTAAAATTAGGCTAGTTCGAGAATAGTAAGGTTCATCATTACAAATAAAATGGTCGAAATGCAAAAATCAGAACAAAAGACAAGTGTGGATTAGGATACACAGAGACTATAGCTTCCCCTAGAAACACTAAAATCAAAATCTAGGAGATCAACTTAAAAAGCTCTCTGTAGAACCGGCTTGCCGGTGCCATTCATCAACAGCACCGGCCAGTTCAAACGAAACAACACCGGCTGTCTGATGACAGTGCAGAAAAAGGAAAAGAATTGGAAACCAACGTAGTTAAACAAAATGACTCCGTTCTAATTACCAAAAATTCTATTTTAGGTGCCAACCAACATGTAGACAAACTACCGACCAATTTCTAAAACTTGGTCAAGGACATGGAAAAAGTAAAATCCAAACGCCCCATAAAACGACCCATAGGAAACCTAAGTAGCCCTATACCCCGAAAACCGAGTTATCCGCCAAGTAAATGGAACTAATGAAACACAACTGAACAACAATTCCAACCTCATTATTTTAATCAATGGTGTCCTTTTCCTCCATTTCCATACATGGGACAACCAAACGGTATGTATAACACTAACAGACCCATGAGATATTGGGGACCAAATGCTTAGTTATTTATGCATTAATGTACGCAAAAGGTGAATAACATTACCCTTGTTGAATGGATCCAAGATAGCGGTTGTACTAGACACATGACCAGAAACAAATATCTCTTCTCATCCTATAAACCTTTTGATGGAGGTAACATGTTGTTTGGTAGTAACAATAAAAGCAAGATCATCGACAAAGGTACGTATTTTCATCATAACCCATTCACCATCATGAGGTTATCACGTAGAAAATCTTAGTTTAAACTTCTTGAGCGATAGGGCTAAATTTACGATAAAAGTGCATATGTACTATATAGTGGAACCGGTGCAAAATAATTAAAACCGACTAACTTAGGAAAAGGAATTAGGAAAAAATGTGCCCTTTACATTATGAAAATAGGGAACACACCAAAAGAACGCATTTGTCTAATCTCTATAGATTATACTTCGTCCTTATGGGCATCGAAAGATTGGGTCACAAACCAATATGCGACTTATACAAAACGCTATCAATCTAAAGAACTTGTTTAGAAACGTTACCAAAACTAAAGTTTATGAAAAACTTTTTTGCGACGCTTGCAACGTGGAAAACAAGTACATGAAAGCCATAATGCTAAAAACATGGTTTCCATTCTAAATGTCTAAAACGTTTTTGCATAATGGGACTTGTTTGGACCCGTCTGCCGTTCAAGTTACGGAGGCAACTTCTAGAAACTATGTCCATTGTTGACGACTATTCAAGGTACACTTGACAAAAATTTTAAAACAGATAAAAATGAAGCTTTTGAATCATTGTTGAAATATCTAAGGTAAAAAGATTCCAAACAAAGGGTGGACGCCTATGTAATCAATCCGTACGGATAATGGACGGGAATTTGATAATGAAGTAACAATTCGAGCGTTTTTGGTGATGCGAATAATAGGCATTACTCATAACTTTTCGCTCCAACGTAACTCCACAATCAAAGGGATAAGTAGAACGTAAGATAGACCACTACAAAAATGAGTAGAACATTGTTAAATGAACAATCAATTCCTAAAAAAAATTTGGTAGTAATGCCGTTGCCGACCTCCACCTACTTCTAAATATGATCTTATAAGACCTTTCTCGAAAAAACTCCTTATGAGCTTTTCAAAGGTAGAAAGCCCAACTTAGAATACTTCAAAGTTTTTGGATTTCAATGTGTCATTTTATTTAAATTCCAAAGACTACCATTAACCCAGTCGACCCTAAATCGAGCCCCGAGAAAAGTATTTATCTTACTTATATCCCCTAATAGTAAAGCTTATGTAGTTCTAAATAAAGAACCTATGAAAGTCGAAGGAAAAAAAAAAAAATCTCTAAATTTCAAGTTTAAAGAAACTCCTCCTCTTAATTCTCCTCCTTTGTCGATGATGACTTACTAGAGAGTCGACACATAGAAAACCAAAGAAAAGAACTTAGAAGTCAATGAAAATGAACCATTAAACAAACAAAACTCTAACATCAAGTAATCTAAAGATCATCCCTTAAGGAACCGTCCTAGGAAACCTTAATACAAAGAACCTTAATGAGTCTCCAAGTTTCAAAAAATAACCGTCAATACTAGAAAGAAAATGATTTCCATGACACCTATCGCTTCAAGAGCAAAAATAGAACACATGAATCCCTTCCCATACTTCCCTAGTTTTTTTTTCTTGGAATATGGTTTCATAAATCGTTGATTGTGCCTTTCTTTAAAATAAGTGTTTTCAGGAGCTCAATGTTCTGAGTAGTTAATCCAACTCAATTTATTCAATATTATGACTTTAACACAAGAATCGAATCATCTGACAATTTTGATTTTCGGACAAGAAATCGAACAATACTATTTGCTTGGAGCTGAAAATATCAAGTTGCTCATAAGAATAGCTTCTACCCACATGTTTTACCCAAAAAAACTGAAAATTTAATATCTCCTTTTCCAAGATGTAAAGATATGAACCTTGACATCCACTCACACATGCAATGTGGGGTCATGTTGAATCTACTCTCAAATGAACCATTACCAACTACGCAAACTTAGAAATCTAATATCTTTAAAAAAAAAAACTGATTCTCTTAAAAGTACTCTCATTTGTGTCAAAAAAATCTCTACTTCTTACTACATTGATTAATACAAATAAAAAGAAAAGTTTTTGTATGACTTGTCTCGTGAACATATACAAGGAAACACATGGTCAATATGTCATTTCCAAACCTTCAATGAAGGCGGACATTAAAAGAGGCTTAGGGGTTTCTCACCAAGATAGAAACAGATTTATTGGTCATTCGAGTCGAGAAAACCGAACCTCCCAACATATCAACACTTACTCAAAAACATTACTTAAAAAATCAGTCTCTGCCGTGCGGCCGTAGTGCCATCAAACTTTAAGCCGGTTCCCTTTTTAGAATAGCACCGGCAGAACCGGCAGACCTGTTCTCTGGTATTAAAATATGAATTTTTCAAATTCAAATTCAAACTTTCCCTCCTTGTCACATCACTTAGACTCTAAATATAGAAGTTGACCTTAGCCATAATCTAATCATTAATTTAACTACGTAACAAGCAAACCATTAAAGTCTCACTCAAATAGAGCATATTCTTTCCTAACTTCCTCTATAAATAGAGCATAATTCATGGTCATACATCTTACTTCCTAACCTCTTGTGTCTTTCCTTTCTTTCACAAATGCCTAAAGAGAACACAAATAATCTAAAACGAACCGCAAGAATTAATTTCGGGGGCATGTTGCTGTTGTCAATCCAAGAACTTCTTTTTCCCTCCTATCAACCATCTCCCACCATCGGACCATACACATCGGGAGCTCTACCAACTTCTCCAATAATCTCTGCCACCAACTATCATCCAATAAAAAAATGACTCCAATTAAAATTGCGATTGCTTACTGCCTAAGTCCAACGCTCCTCGCATTTAACTAACTTCACCACCCGCCCCTACTCAACCATCCAAGCTTCACCTCACCGTAGCTAATAACCTTGATCCCATTGAACTCTTGTTCTCTACTCTACCATCCTCGTCCATCTCTACTCGATGTGCTACGGTGATCTTCCACCTCAACAACAAATCCATACCCCCGAGAACCATCCTTTGCAACCATTGAATGATTGGCAAATGAGCCACCTCTTATTCCTCCTATAAACTCTACTTTTCCCTCGCCAACTTCAGAGATAGAACCAACACCTCCTCCTCTCCCTCCACATTGCTTGCCACCTCCACCATCTCATTCCCAGCCACTTCCCCATTGGACCCCACTAACCCTTTTCCCTTGTTTTACTCTCCTTTTCCTTCGCCCAACTTTATAGATAGAACCAACACCTCCAAGGAGAAATGAGATTCATTCTCAACCACATTCTTGACCGCCTAAATGTCATAACGCACAACATCTAATAATAAGACTTAAGTAGTAGAACGAAATAATAAATTCATTAGGAACCTTCGTTAAGAATCTCTTGTCTTATTTTAATGTCTTTATGCTCTCTCTAATAAAATTAGTTGTGTTATATTGTTGTCTCTTTACCATTCTAAATTATGTTCAAAATTCGTGGACTTTGACTTTTTTAAAGTCAGCCGGTGCCATTAGCTAACGAACAAGTGCCTTTCATAGGACAGCACCGGCTAGCCAGTACTACAAAGGACATTTCTATTTCTTGGACCCTAAACTTTTCTTTATAGGTACTCACAAAGCAAGGGGGAGCGTATCTCATTGTTTCTAACATATTTGTTTTGTAGCATTCATCTAGGGGGAGCTTTTCATCTTGACAATATCTCTACATTTCTCATACATTTGCTTTCCATTTTTGTTTCGACAAAAGGAGGAGAAAGTAACCAAGTTTAAATACATGTCTAATCATCCCTAATATGTTTTGTCATCAACAAAAAGGGGGAGATTGTTAATACAAATAAACCGGTTTAAAAAAAAACATTTTACAATCAACTTAGACTAAGGTTTTATTAATGACAAAACATAACAAACCTCTTATTATCTCACAAACATGATTTCTTTACTATCTCCCATCTTTGTAGAAAAACACATGCAACTTGAAAAAGCATACAAATTCTTTTAAAACCCTAACTTTACACAAAATCATCTTACACTTATTTTCTCATTTAGTATATAATCAAATGCAGCAAATCCAAGGAAAATCTCATAAGATTACACACGATATCTCAAGATTTTGCAAATCAAAATTCGGATTTAGTTACTGTTTTCTGGTGCCCTTAGTTTTGCAAGTCGGTGCCATTGGTAAACAGCACCAGAAGAACCGGCCTACAGTAAAATGTTTGACTATAAATACTAAGCCATTTCTCATGTTTTGACACACCTTTCTCATCTAAGCTTCTCTCTAATCAACTAATCTCTCTCTCTCTAGCATCTATTCTTCTAATTCTTGTGTAGGTAATTCACTTCAAGAAAGGAATTACCAAATACGCGAAAGTTTTAAGCACGCATCAAAAGTGTCTTGATCTTGATTCTTCTTTTTACTTCTTTTAAAAGATCATCTTGCTGTGATTAATTGTTGTATTGTTAGTTGTACATCAAGTGTAGTTGTGTTATCATCGATTCTCATGTGTGAGAAATTCGGTGATCATCTTTGTAACCTATAGAAGTGTACCACCATTGTGAAGGCTTCTTCGCCAAGTGAAAGGAGCTCGGTGACTAGTGTTTAACAAACTCTCGAGTAGGTGACTCGGGGAGTGGAGTAGGGCAAGGAAGGTGTCCTTGTAGCCGAACCACTATAAATACTTGTGTCCTGGTGATCTCTTTCTATACTCTATCTTTTCTTTACTCTTACATCTCTTACTTATTAATTGTCAAACATCAATATCTAGATCACTTCACAAAAAGTTTCAAAAGTGTTAAACAAATGTAAAAAGATAAAAAAATATTGGAAAAACTATTCAACCCCCCCTTCTAGTTTTCCACACATAAATATGGGTCTTTGGTATCCGAAAGACACCGCCATGGCACTAACATCATACGCAGACGTAGATCAGGCAGGTTGTCAAGACACTCGAAGAAGTACATCTGGCAGTGCTCAGTTCCTTGGTGACAAGGTAGTAAGCTGGTCATCAAAGAAGCAAACTAGCACGTCCATCTCGTCTACAGAGGCTGAATACATCGCGATGTCTGGATGCTGTGCCCAAATCCTATGGATGCAGTCTCAATTATCCGATTATGGCTTTGCATACAATCACATCCCTATGTATTATGACAACAAGAGTGCCATAGCTCTCTGCTGCAACAACGTATAGCACTCCAGGTCTAAACACATCGACATCCGACATCATTTCATCAAAGAACCAGTGGAAATGGGAGTGGTTGAGTTGTATTTCGTGAGGACAGAGTATCAACTGGTGGATATATTCACTAAGGCACTGCCTAGAGAATGATTCGAATTCATTCTCCCGCGGCTTGGCATGAAGAGTATGAAGCCAGAGACACTCAAACGTGTTCAGGATGATCAGGATGAGTAACGGATTTGCTTCAAGTATCCTATGTAAATATGTACATATTCCTACTCAAAAAGAAAATACAAAAATATAAAACCAACAAAAATCCATAAAAATCAAAAAATAGAAAATACCAAAAATAGTTTTTCAAGACATGTCTTCTGCTTATCGATAACATTTACGGACCTAGAAATGTCATTCAATAATGACACGGGCCTTTAAATGAAGCTCGAGCGGAAGTTTAAACTTTTCAAAACATGTCTAAATGGCTTGCAGTTATTTCAGACTGCAACCCAGTTTTCAAAATGAGGAAAGTTCGTCGCCAAAAAGATGGCTGTTCCTAACAACGGGTGATTAAGTTCTCCCGGGCATGGATTACTTTATATCTGTGCATCCTCGATCTAATGTACGCTTCAGTGCATTATTTCTTGATTAAGAAGAGAAGTCTTCTTTTATCCTTATAATTTTTTCGTCTATGATTCTTTAGAAAATTATTTGGATGTCACATGGTGGTTTAATCTTATTTTTGAAAATCAATCGGACTTGAATTTCATAAATTTGACAACTCATTCAATCGGACTACTACTCTTAAATAGAAAACGGGTCATTGTTTGTGGGGGAGACGCTATTATTCAGATTTATGCCTATAGATAGAGTATCGGCATTCTAACCACATTGTATACATCATTGAGATAGGTTTGATAACTAAAGGGGTTATGGTTTAAGGGGGAGTTAAACTTGAGATTAACTCAACAAGGGCCAAATGTGTCAGTTTATATGACCATGTATAGGGGCAACTTTGTGCTATGTCAGTCTAACTTCTATCGGCAGGTTAATAATATATAAAAGGACCCCAATTGTCGCCTCTTATGCATTTTCCATCAATCCCTTAGTGCTATTAAACCTTAAAAGAAAGAAATGAAGAATGAGGGCTCAATCTTCTGCCTAATAGGATAAGGTCTACACGTCGTGAAGCATAACGTATTAACACCCTTGCATTTTGACTTGGTCAAACCTATCAAAATTTTAGTCAAACCTTTTACTTTCTCTCTCAAACTTAAAACACAACCACAGTTGCGATTTGCTTAAATATCCAAGGTTGCGTTTTGAGTGATATCCCTGATTGCGTTTTGCTCAGACTCTTGTTGCGTTTTGGTTAGGATTTCTTGGTTGAGGTTTGCTTAGAAATTCTTCGTTGCGTTTTGCTTGACTGTTGTTGGTTGCGATTTGATAAGGAAAACTTGGTTGCGTTTTGCTTGTAGAATTCTTGATTGCGTTTTGTCTGTATGATCCTTGTTGTTTTTTCCTTAATATGCTATTGCGTTTTGAGTATTAAATATTAACAGGAACAAAACGCAGTCATTGCGTTTTGTATAGAAGGTCACTTAAAAATATTTTAAATAGTTTAACTCTATTTCAAATTTTCATAAAATGTTGCATTTTGATTATTTTTAAATATAATAGTGCTTGCGTTTTTATTGTTGCATTTTGCCTAGTGCGTTTGGTGTGATTGCGTTTTGCTTGTACTGCGTTTTGACTAGGTTTCTAATAAAATAATCATTGCGTTTTGAATCCTGAGTATTCCTTTGATTGCGTTTTGCCTATTGTAACGTATCCCTTGCGTTTTGTCTCTCATTGCTTGTAAATTGTTATCGGGTCTTGTGGTTTAGTCATTGTGTTAAGTCTTCTCTTACAAGAGTCAACTTCCGTTGCCTCAGAGTTGGTTCTTCAATTATTGACCTTTACATAAACATGATCTAGGTGTACCTTTTCTAGGTTAATCCATACTGCTTAACTCCTGGAGCAACCCCCATGCTCACATCTAACATCTCCTATCTGTATGCCCATCGTTCTGTGAATGTGACTGTGCATATATAATGGTTTGATGTTAATGCTCATAATTGGAACAAGCACCTTGCTGTGCACCACCATCGTACTGATGAACAAATCTTGACCTCGCATTTGATGGGGTGCCAATTAGAGGAAAGCAACTATTATATGGGATGTTGAAAGTCACAAAGCAACCCAATCTACAAGATTGCGGTGGACATTCTGAAAGCATACCAACTTCTTCAGAGTGTTTACCGCCTCTTCGACAATACCAGCTATCTATATTCAGCAGTTCTAGGATACTATTTGCTATGACAGAACCGACGGGGGTTACAAGTGTCAACTGGATGAGCAATGGTTCAACCTTACTAAAGACACACTAAGATGCTCTTCAGATCACCTCCCAGTCAACAACCTACAAGGCTTTTTCTTCACCTCCAACTCCGGATAATTTATCAACTTTGTCAACAGTTGGGTTCTCAAAAGAAGTTCAAACACTTATCTTATGTCATTACTAATGACTTGTTATTTTTTCAACGTCGGAGGGCACTCCTCGACAATCATAATCTGTGCTTACGGGAAAGACTGTAGGCGGCGGCGGATACTAGGCACCAAGACGCTCCAATGTCGCCGCGCGTTCTCCTTGCGGCGTCATCAATCGGCTCATATTGATTATCCGGAAAGGTGTCTCGAGAAGAATTTACTCTCATCACAATCAATACCTTCACGGAAGACAAAAAGAATCTGGCACAACACACTCAGGAAAGAGTAGCCACTGTCTCATTGTCGTCTTCCCAAGTGTGAGGTTCACTAAAACTTGATTATCTTTCACCTACCCAACGCCTAGCAATAGTTACCATCCAGACCAGAGTCTCCCTCACTTTCCTATGAACCACGCTCACTACCTATTCTGGGATATCTCAAATTCAGTGCTAAGGGAACTCCAAAAGGGAAGTCTTTGGGATGCCTATTCCGAATGAACTCATCACTGATGACATTCGAGGAGCAGACTACTACGGTGCTTATCTGCAGAAAGTAGCCAAACATCAAAGATATCTTGTTGGTGAAGAAGTTAGTGATCCTGACTCTCCTGCACCAAAACCTGCAAAATCAACCAAACCCAAGATAACCAAGCAAGCTAAACTGTATACTAAAGCAGCAACCAAGAAACCTCAACCAGCACCAACCAAGCCTAAGGAGAAGAAATGAAAGCAGGCTAAGGAAACCACTGAAGCAACACCGCCAGCCAAACAAGCTAAAGCTGGGAAGGTGGTAAAGAAGCGAACTCTTAAGAGCTCTCAGCAGCTGGTCGATGAGTTTGTTGATGAGGGTATTCCATTGACTGAACCTGGGTTTGGTGACTTAGAAGCGATACGCAAAGGGTTATGGATAGATAGTCTCAAAGTATGCTCACGGTGACATCGGGGTCCTCTCCCACCTGTGGTGTTCAGGGAAACTGATACTAGAAAGTTTCAACCACTTCCAGAGGTAGAGGGAAAAGGAAAGGAGAAAGTCGGTGCTGAGCAAGCTGCTCGGGTTCTACTTAACCTTCAAACTCCAAAGAAAAAGAGCCCAAACTGAACAATACATCTTTCAAGATGTACTTCCGCACCAACTGAACCTGGGTCATGAAGAATCATCGATCCCTATATGCTGACTGGCTTGACTGAAAGTGATACAGAATAGTGAAGAAGTGCTCCGTAGTCAAAAGTGGTGCTCCAGACGAAGGACCAGGCTGGACAACCCTGGTATACAAGATGAGTGCCAGCTTGACCATAAACCTGGTATGATACAGTATCTCCAAAACTCTCATTAACTCACTACACGGCGAGATCTACATGTTGTGACCCAAACCTTGACCACAAGACTCCTGCAGTCCCATCTACCATACCCCCATATACACCATTATTCATCTTACCTCACATCAAAACCTACCTACTTATAACTCTTCTCATATCTTACATTGAATATATAACAACAACCCCTAATCAATACTTTTTTTGCTATCAAATCTTCACATCACACCCCCAGCAACGCCCCCAATATCGAGCAAGACACACAGCTGATCACCAGCACCCCCTGCACATGCTTCTCTCACCCCTCTCGCGTTTCTCCAGCTCACCACACCCTCAATCCACACCTCACTCAATCCCCCTCCTATTAACATTACCACCTGATGATCCCTGATCTCGGGTCAGTACCAGTATTCTCCACCTCTTGCATCTGCCTTTCACCAACCACCATAACCGCAAACTGCCACAACAACACAACATCACTCCTATGACACAACATCCCCATTCCTCTACCCACAACCCAACCTCCAAGCCCCCTACTAATCCAAGTTTACCCTCATATTATCATAATTCAACGCTAGGAGACTCGAACATCTCCATATCGCAGATTTGGTGGCATGCGACCACAAAGCCCATTGAGGCTCTCCAGATTAGACCCCAAACACTGGCGTCCCCATACTGTACCAGGTCTGGCCTACGACATCACCGATCCACTTCCCCCAATCAATGAGCAAACGTCTTGAGGAAATAGCTACGGACTGCTGTTCGACTGAGCTATGCAGCACCCCTAGGGGGAACGCTTCAAAGATCCCATGCCAAACATCTGATATGAAAGAAACTGCGCACGAGATCTCTCAAAATCCCGAAAAGTGGGAATCAAATCATTACCAAAAATCATGATAGATTCACATGCCGATGTTACGAGGCTCTGGAGAAGTCTATGGCCCGAGATAACAGTGACCAGCTCCTGTCTGACTTGGCTGAAGCAAGGAAAAAGAAGAAAAAGAGACAGGGCTCACCTAAAACACCACCTGGCTCTCCACCTCATCCTCTACCACCAGCAGGTCCCTTTAGAACTTCAGGAGCCTCTGGCACTTCTGTGTCATCTCAATCACCACCTCCTCCTCCACATCTATCCAACAATCAGGGTGGTCAGTCTACAAGCACCGCTGCCCCAAGCTCCTCAAAGACGGTTGCTTCAGCATAATATATGGCTTGGACGATGACCGACCACCAGACTTAAGCTGTCTGTCTCACCAATTCCTGAAGAACTTCATATGGATGACGATACGACTGCAGGCGAACAAGCATACTCATCTAGTGGTGAAGACGTTGGACGTGATCATATTCCCACTATAAACTTGAGGCAGAGTGGGGGGGGGGGGCGGGGGGGGGGGGGGGGGGGGGTGTTGGTGGAAGCCTATCACTGAAGACCGACCTGCTACACCTGAACCTGCCTGGTCCATCCCATCATCTGATCTGACCGTCCCAACGAAAAACTAGGCCTTTGCTCTGAAGTCTTCCTATACACCTCCACCAGAGAACTCACTATTCTCAGATCGGTGACTATGGCAACATTCATTGGACTGGTATTGCAAAAAGTTAGGAATCTCTGAATGACTCAAAAAGACTGGAAGGGCTGCATACGGAAATGGTCAAAAGTCTTTCATTCCCGACGTAGTTCAGATCTCCAGCTTCACCACATAATGGAAACCAGGAAGCCCACAAACTTACTTACCGTCAAGTGAGATGATGCAAATCCAAGGTACAACAATCAGCAAACCACTACCGTTGGGTGGTGATCCGGGTCATGTCACAATACAACCGGATTTCTTCTTCAACAAAGACTTGGAATATCTACGGTACGGCCGCAAAATGGGCAGGCCTGCCTTGTCAATCTCGAAGATGAAGGCGGCCTATTATCCTGATGTCGGCTTAGAGCAAATGGTACCAGATCAGATGTGGATTGAAGAAGAATGCAAGTATGACGTCGCTGCGATGTATGGTATCTCTTACTGGTGGTTTCAAAGATACAACGGTTCCTAATTGATTGACACTCAACATACTGACAGGTGTAGAATCAGCAGGGCCGACGCGACCCATAGATGCGTATCTCTAAGTGTCGGTCAGAATTGAAGTCTTCCCATGTTGGTACAATTACATGAAGGAAGATTGTCCTTCGTTTAGCTGATCTCAAAGAATATTTTCATCGCGTGAAAAGGACTTCAAATATCTGTTCCCTACGTGATACTTTGAAGATCCGTACTTGTTGAATCTTCAAGGTCCACTTGTAACCACCATCTCTCACACGAAGACCAAAAAGATTCTCACTACTGGCTGTCAATTATGGACAGAAACTGGTTATCAGGACAACGCGTAGAAGATTTCCAGATAGGGATTGCAGAGCTACCAAACGCAGTTAAAACCTCACCCAACCTTGCTATGGATGCCAAGGGATGACTTGAGACACTACCTAGAATACATTGTTTGACACTATACTACTGCCCTAATTGACCCTTCCATAGGGCCTCATCCGTTTTGGGATCACATCATATGGGCCGTTCAGATGATCATGAGGTTCCTCAATGAAATCCTCAAGTTCAGTGATGGTACTTTCGACACCTGATTGATTGAAGGTTGGATTACAGAGTCAAGGATTTCGGGTCAACAGGAGAATCCGGTCCTGGATACACGGTTTTGGTCGAAGAAAGACGTCGACAGAAGGCAAGGAGTTTATGTTTGCCATACAGAAAATGACTTAAGACCAAGACGTATCTTCTAGATTATGGAAGCTTTGTTGGTGGCTGGATAAGGAAGGAGTCTACTGACTGCTGAAGAGAACCGAATGAGGGTAGTTTTCTTATATGTTGTTGACATGTGTACATTCTAATGTAGTGATTAAACTTGTTACTTAGTTGTATATTAAGTATTCATATGTTCCATAATCGGCTTGTATAAACCTGACACACTTTCTCCTAAATTTTCCTAACTTAAATCAATTGAGACCCAAAATCTCAACGGATTTGAAATTTTTGCTCGGGGGAGAAAATGTGATTTAATTATGAAAATCTAATAAAAATTGTGATTTCTTAACTCAAGTGTAGGCTCTCCTATATGTGCTAAACTCTTTCGAATATCGATGCACATATTGAGGGGGAGCGAATGGTTATGATGGCAATTGTGGAATCACCTAAGACCGACCATGTAATTACTTTATCGGAGTTATAAGGATGGTAAGGTTAGGTACTCGATCCCACGATCCTGCCAGAGCCGGAGGGATCTACCCAGGGACAATCCACTAGTTAGTGTAGAAGTCCTTAGGTATGATTATAAAAGGAGTAATGTGAGAATAAGGGAATAGTGCGGACTGAGATGGAGCTAGTACTGGAACACACCTAACAAGGTTCTAGTAATGAAATCTCGGTAAGCACTGAAGGGGTTGAAGAATGAAAAAGAAATGCTAAGATAAAGGGTGAAAAGAAAGCAGCCCTCCTTAAACCTTAGGCAGAAACCGGGTGGTACATATGATGTCAGATCACATGGTTGATTGCTGACATTGAAGACAAGTATCATGGACCCAGTGATACGCTGCACAACCCTCCCTAGCCACTCAAGATCCCTCAAAGGATTCTTGTTTCACCTCTCACGGAGATCAATACATTTCTATCGTCTCTCTCACTCCGAGTTAGACGATATTGAAAAGGTGGCAGTCCGCTCCAGCCTCTGACTACCAAAAACCAAAATGCACTATTGAGTCTAGAGCATCGAGATCATCATGAATCTCGTTATGACACTATTCCAATTATACTTGTGTTTCACACACTATGAAAACAAGGATAATCTTACGAGTCCTACGCATTTTCCTTGTGATATTGCCAGAACATCCGCGTGATATGAAAGTATTCACAGTGAAGATGGAAATCCTGCTAGAGACAACATCAAACAAGCTCTAGGTAGGTGACTTGTGAGATCCTTAATGGATCAAACTTGTGACACTGGGCATCGATTCAATCCAGATTATGAATTGACGGATGATGTATTTTGTTAAAAAAGCTTAAAACTATCGATGAGTTACAAATTCACATTTAATAGTGACACATCCGATTGATTTTCAAAACAATTTTATCTTCAATCGGTAATATAGTAACTCACTGATTCACTTAACCCGTTCTATTAGTAGCAATTATATTAGTGGGAGTAGCCTGCTTTGAGGTGTCCGGTAAAGAGATACTAGCAAGTACAGTGAATCTAATGCATCTGCGTTATAGCACTCATGAAACTACAAAATCTTTGAGCTGCGAAACCCCTGCTCTCTTAGACGACCACAGGTCTCCTCTCAGATGACCCCTCGCTGGTCGTTGAACACGTTGTGTATACCACAGAGCTTCTAGACACAGGCCTATACATATAGTCGAATGGCAATATACATCTAAAATGGTCCTCTCACGGAAACCGGAGGTTAGTTCAACAAAACTCTAAAGAATGACAAATCCTATGTCCGCGCGTCAACAAGCTTTAATTGTTAACTGTTGTATCGTCTCCAGGCAGAGTATACAGATAAAGAGGGACAGCACTGCAGAGACAGTGCATCACCGTTCAGTAATATACAGATCATCAATCTCACAACCACGCAATCGGCATCACAACACTTAATGTTTCTAATCAAAGACTATGACAATTGAAAGTCTACAAACAAAGGCTTCAGCAACTATCTAAGGACTAATCATGATCCCAGATCAGTGTGTGAGTTTGCGGGTCCGAAAAGTACCAACTCCATGAAGGCAATATTCCACAACAAGGATGATTAAGAGATTTAAAGTGGATGGTGATCTCAAAGAAGCTCAAAAGTCACTCCAAGTCTAAGGAACAAAGCTCAAAGATCACTACTTAATGTACAACGACAAATGTTGAAGAATCAAAAGACTACAAGCCAGAATCAAAGATTAATTCAAATATAATGCTAGGATTCAATTTGTATGTTCTGGGGTGACCCCCCTTAGGGGGAGATTGTTAAGATTATGAAAAATCCCTTCCCCCCCCACCCCCCCCCCAACCCCCCACCCCATTCCCCCCCCCTCCCCCCCCAATCAATCCCCCCCCCCCCCTTCCCCCCCCCCCTCCCCCCCCCCCAATGTAAAGGACTCGGCTCACCCCCGTGTTATATCTAGCATAGGTTAGCTCGTAGTCTTAGTTTTAATCATTTAGTTACGTACGACTTATGGTGTTGTGCATGTTGTACACTTGTTAGCCACTCCATGGCCCATTTCGGGGCACAAAACACTGTATAAATACCCTTTCCAGCCATGGGATGGGGTTGGTTGTTCATTTGATAATACACACTACTTTAGGTGTTTTTCTCTACTGGTCTAGTCACTTTCTCTCTCTGAATTTAGCCAACCCAATCATTCTAAGCTGTATTATGATATCCAATATACTAAACAGTGAGGGGGGGGGGGGGGGGGGGGGGGGGGGGGTGGGGGGGGGGGGGGGGGGGGGGGGGGGGGGGGGGTCGGGGGGGGGGGGGGGGGGGGGGGGGGGGGGGGGGGGGGGGGGGGGGGGGGGGGGGGGGGGGGGGGGGGGGGGGGGGGGAATTATACTTTTGCACGCAATTGCCTTACCTTGATCTTAAACCCTTTTCATCGTCTTACCTTCACAAGCATTCCTAAGTTTTCCGTGACACTTGCTGTTGTAAAAACCTACAACAAACCGAAGACGCTAACAGCTGAAAACCTGATTTGATGAATACCTCGACACACACAAACCTAATGTATCACGACTGAATATAAACACACACGAGATGCTCTCAAATATTATTTATTAAGAACAATGAAAAGAATGTTATAGTACAAAAGACCCCTCCCCCTCATCCCCTTGTTGAAAGATAAGAAGGGAAGAAAACCAACTCTTAAAAGAGTTGTAACCTGCTGCAACAAAAGAGTAAACCAGTCGACTCTTCAATACCTAAACTAAACCATCGTTTGAGATGGTATATATAAAGTATAGCTGACATATACAACATTCCCTATTTGACTTATGAAAAAGAATTAGAAAAGTTACACTATGACCCTAAACTTGATATTAATGCACTGTAGCAATACCCGCTACTATCTTTAGCTCGAATCCTGACTCTATTGCGAGTCCCTTTAGCCAAATAGACTTCGTAAGTGTCATGTATACCGCTTCAGTTGTTGACAAAGACTCCACGTGTTGTACATAAGCTTTCTAGCTTCATGCACTTCTTGAATTCATAATTAGTACCTTGTGATTGATCTACGCATGACATAGTCAAAATCCACAAAACTTATACGTCTGTCTGTAATACACGATCAAACCGATCCAACATACCCACATCTGCCAATGCTATGTCGAGTCTCGTGCAGACCCCATGATACACCTATAAGCTTTCAACCGCATATATGCATGACCACTTACCATTCTTTTCTACATCACAGTCTCCTGATAGACCATCCTCTAACAATAGTATGGAGTGTCCCTCCAACCAAGTCTGTACCAACTTCTCATTGTAAAACCTAGACTGCGACACCCTCAGAGTATTCCCACTTCGACCCTTGACGATTTCCACACCAAGTATATTTCCCTTTACTTCATTCAGCAAACCCTTGGTAACCCAGATCTCAGCCTTGCATCCACAAGAAAATACCATACCATCTATATAGAGAGATATATGTATGAACATACCTGGTGCATAATCCTAGTAATAGTCATTTATGTCATTATTGCTTTTTCCTATTGGCTCTAAGCGATGACAATTGACCCCTGCGTTTAATAGATCAAACTGAACATAACTTACACTATCTATGACAGTACAACATACGCCAAATCATGTACTACCATATAGATCTACCAGCCAGTATTCACAAACAGTACAACACCGACCTCAGTCGTCCACTACTTTCTTTGAAATTGCCTCAAAAGTAACTACCGTACACCCCTGCCCATCACCCCGTCTCCAGGGACCTCATGTGCCTTATATCTTACACCACGGGTCCCAACAATTAACAAACCTCAAGTCTGCCTCTTTACTTTCTTTCTCTATACCGAGAGTTTGGTTTGTTGTTGATCTGTAAGCTTAAGAAGAGTTATTTTTTAGCTTCGTAAAAAGAAGAGAGTTAGCGTGTGTTTTGAGTTGTTGCTCCCTATCACGTGCTGAATGATATGAATGATAGTCATTAAATTCCCGAGTTTGTATTTCATGTGAACCATCTACCTGATTGGGACATTTTCCATGAGGTTTTACCTCAAATTGCTATGATCCTATAGCCTAGGGTTACACCTAAAACTCAAACACCAATAACCCTGCACTACTAAACTCTTACCTACACCAGACCCAATTAAATATTTCAATTAATACCCAAATCACCTCATTTTAAACCATTATCATTTCCCTCACACACATATATTAACTACAACACTCAACTCCCCAACGCTTATTACCCATAAACCCTTATTGTATCCCTATTACTCTATGCCATATTACCAAACCCATATAATCACCCCTATTAAATACTAACAAAGCCCCCAACCCACCAAAAAACTCCCAATCTACCATGTGTCTTCATCTCATCGTTGATAGCTAGTTACCTCTTCACTACGAAAAGACGGACTTGATTGCGCTCATTAGCCCATAAAACATGGCCTCTACAAGGATTGAACAATTCAGATAAAAATGTACTTAAGCTAATAGTGTCCTCGTTTGTCTCTATCAAGCAACCATTCCTCGCTGCTGTATCCTTACTTGCCCCAAAACCCCTAAATGTTATTAGCGACACCCAACCCCATTTATATAACATTGTTGTGTAGACCTCTGCACTCCGCACTCTAACAATCAAGAAATTACCGTTATTGATCTTCACCAGTCTAATATTCTTCTAACGGCTTCACTTACCCTTTCCTTGTATCCTTTAGTTTAATGCTCTACACACGTCCAAGGTAATATACGCAATTGCACTTTTTGTTCCTGATATACACCAGTGATCCATCTTTTTAGCCTTGATCTTGAGTCTGACTGTATTTCTTCACGATAAAACCCTCTTTTTCAAAAGTACCTAGCGATATCAAGTTTTGCCTTAATTCCAGAACATACTTGACGATGTCCGACACGAAACTTGACCCATCCCTCATTTGTACTTGAACCTTACATGTCCCACGTACACGGCATTCGCTGCCATCACCAAGCAGTACATTGCCACCGTCATACTTCTCAAAATTAAACAGGTAATCTCTCTTGTGTGCTATATGGTATGAGCCCCCTGAATCCATGATCCAGTCCAACTGTTCTTTAACACTCATAGCCATCATAACATCAGCATTGTTATACTCATCAGCTCCAGAACCGGATACATGATCTTCATTCCTGAAAAAACCTTGAGATTTCTTGTGATTACACCTGGGACAATCCTTCTTGAAATGTTCCTCAGACTGACATATATAACACCTGAGTCTGCTACTTCTTCCCTATGACTTTGACCACACACTATCTCTTTGAGCAGATCTCCCCCTCACATACAACCCTTCACCACCACACATATATTTCACGTCATTGTTAGTGCAACCGATTTGCTAATCTAAATCATCTTCCTCATTATGCTTGTGTTTGGATGAAAGCTTTTTGGTACTTGTTTGCTTAGAACTATGTTAATGTTATGCTTGTGAACCTTAAATATTTGTTTCTATGTAAACTTGAATATTTATGTTCGTAGCAAGCTTTTTAGACTTATTATGGTGCTTTGGCTTTATCTCAAACTAGTTTAGAGAACGCTTGGATTGACTAGAATTTATAGGATCATATCACTTTTGTTCCTCTAATAGACACTTGCCTTGTCCAGGAAAGTATAGGGATCACTTTTTAGGAAGAAAAATAATCCTAGAAGTCATTTGCTGTGGTTTTTAGATTTTTTGAATTTTTAGTATGCTAGTTTGCAGATGCCGGTTCCATCTGCAGCATAGGACGGTTCCATCTTACACAGGGAACCGCGCATGCCGGTTCCACAGTAGGGGTATGCTCGATTTGGGTCGTTAACTTTTAAATCCAACACTTTAATTAGGTTATTTATACTTGTATTAATGTTACCCAATAGTTGGTTTTGACTTATCTAGCACTTAAGTCCTTCTAAAACTCATAGAATTATCTAATATTTTTCGAACATGTATTATTACTTTTTAAGCTAGTTGCAACATATGTCCTCCTCTTCGCTTAGTTTAAGGGTATTCCTATTTTTGTGTGTATTTGCGAACATGTTTTGTTTGTATATATGTCTATCTATGTGTCTACTTGATAAATCAATTATGTAATATATTTGAACAAGTTTCATTCGTATTTGTTAGTATAAATGTTTGAACTATCATGTTGTAAAATGATATTCTTGCTTTTATCTTGTGTTATACTTAAAACTAACTCGTTTGGATTTGTGTAGGTCGATAAAGATCATTTTTTATCAAGTTAATTTATGCTCGTTCGCACATTCATCATACTTTAATCCATATATCTCATTACATGGTCATACATGCATAATCATTGTCATCACTTTATTAATAAGCATACATTGTTAGTTGCTTGGATTGTCATCACCATCTTCCGCCGCCTATTTTACCACTCATAAAGCTATCATGTCTAGCACCTCACTGCTTCATCAACCCAACAAGGTAAGGTTTAGAGATAAACCTTTTAGCTTCTATCAAACTTGATCATGCACCAATTCATCCTTACAAGAAGATTTACCATTAAACTTTCCACCATAAACTCAACTCGGCACTCATAAGCACATTTCCCTATGTTGTCAAAAGCTAAGTGAATTTCATAATGAAATGAGTCTCATTCTCGAACACGTCCTTAAAACCTTGAACAACCTCACCAAAACCAACCACGATGATGCAAGTAGGAAGAATATATTTTGGATTATCATGCTTCTTGTTTATTTTTCTAGAAGTTTCTTTTAAAGTATCACATTCCATTTTAGTTTCTTCTTATATTGCATCACATATACATCTCATTATATATGACTTCTTCGAAAGACATAGTATATATATTGCACTAATCTTTTCTTTGTAGGTTCATATTCATATATACATCTTAATGTGTATGGCATTCTTGTCTACGAACAAAATCTGCATTTTTCATATCATTCCTTTTTAGGTTCACTCATATACACGGTGTGGTATATTGCATGCTTGTCTTAGGATAAAGTTTGCAATGATTATTTTATTTTGTAGGTCTATCATCATACTCATCTAAGGATGATGTTTGCATCATTTATTCTTTTTGTATGGTCATCTTGATGCCCTCGAACAAGGAGGAGCATTCGTCAAGCAAGCATATTGAGTCGTCTATACACTTTGTTGTATATGACATATTTATCTAAGACAAAAGTTATTACTACACTAATTTTTGGTTTTGTAGGATCACACTGGACGTCCTCAAGCAAGGGGAAGCTTTCGTCAAGCATTTATAGAATGCATCTTAAATACACTTTGTTGTATATATCTTATTCTTCTATGGACGAATCTAGTTTTGCATAATTTTTTTAGTTTTTAATCATATCTTGACGCCTTGAATAAGAGGGAGCACTCGTCAAGGGGGAGCATGCACACTTTCATCATCCCCCAACGACCCATCATTTTAACAACATACTTCGAGCAATCCTTTACTTATTGCCAAAAGTAGAAGTTATTTTTCTTCATCATATAGTTCTCATATTATTTTTTCATGTTGCACGAAACTAACCCTTTTGTAGGCTAAGCTTTCAAATTATGACAAGGATACCCTATAAAACCCATGATCAATTACCTAGGACTGCAACAACGATATGGCGTTGGATAGAAAAATTTAACCTTCACAAGGATATCAATCTCACCTTTTTGGAGAGAAACTCCAAGGACACACCCTTTTTGTTTCGATAAAAAGGGGAGAAGAGTGTAAAGGTAGTACGCGGATACAAGTAACTTTATATTTTACGATATATTACGTTTACACATTTGTTTGTCATCATCAAAAAGGGGGAGATTGTTAGTGAAAATATTACGATATTTAATCTACACAGTCTCATTTATTTTGTTGATGACACACACGTAACTTGTAATACATAACGTAAAATGTACAAGTTACTTGTAATCATATTTTGTCTCAACATACATAAACACTTCTTGACGTCTTGAATTCTCGTATGTTACAACACATGTTCATACATGTTTGTTATGTTGCATTATGACCAAACATCATTTCACGTTTTGCATATTTCTATTCAAATCACTTTTATTTTTACACAAATTTTTACGTCCAAATATATATTTTATTTAAACGAATAAACTTTATTTTGACAAGCACTCAACTAGACCTTTTAATTTTTACATGTACAAGTTTACTTTCATTTTTAAGTAAATAAAAATAAAATGTTACTTACCTCATGCATGACATCACTTAGATATCTTCAAGTATCTTTCCAAATCTTGACAAAATATTTGGAGATCTAATTAGATTATGTAAGATTTAGTTTTATAAAATAATCTAAAATTTGAAATTGCAAAACTGTGTGCCAGTTCCCTTGAAATACAATGGCTGGTTCCTTTTTGAGAAAGGAGCCGCCTGGATCTGGTGTACAGTAATGTCGGTTCTCTCTGCTTGCAGTGGCCGACCGCTCCCATTGGCAGAAACTGGAACTGGTGCCGAAACCTTGCAACATCAGATTTTGCCTAATATGGCAAGCCATTTTTTACATTTTACTTATCCATTTTACACACATTCTCTCCATCATTTCACACACATTTAGATCAGCCATTATGCATCCATAAAACCCCTCTTTAACACATGATCATAATGCTTCGAACTTTCATTTTGTTGTAAGCATACTTCCATGATGATCCACCAAAGCAAGCCTTAGAAGATCTTGCCATTTCCATCCACCATAAAGCATATAGATATGAACATCTACAAGATTAGAGATCTCATCATCTTCATCCATTTGAAGGCTTCCCATCAATGGAAGTTTATTTAGATTAGTCATTCATATCCATTAGACACATTTTCTTAGATCATTGTTGTAATCACATCATTATCTTGTATCACCAATTAGATTAGATGGTTTATGTGTTTGTGCCTTAAAATAAAAGGTTTGTTATGTTGGGCCATAAAACATAATAGGTTTGGGTTGGTTCTACCCGGTGTGTAAGAACTCGGTATTTAGCTTTGTACTGGATAAAGTGTAAGCGACGTAGGGTTGGTTCTACTGGTGTTAGGACTCGGTATTTAGCTTTGTACCGGATAAATTGTAAGCGATGTTGTGTAAGGTTTTCTCCGCCGAGAAGGGAGTTTGTTGATCTAGTGAAGTAACTCTCGAGTTGGGTACTCAGGGAGTGGAGTAGGGCGGAGAGGAGCTCCGTGACTGAACCACTATAAATCATCGTGTTCGGTTTGCTTTCTTTTTTACATATCGCTATCTCTTTACTTGTTAATTAT
>BQNB010000542.1:47439-165137 GCA_026074375.1 Tanacetum coccineum | reverse complement strand
ACTGAGGTCCAGGAGGAGCCTTATTTGGATGTTAGGCCAACCCTTCAAAGGCTTCCCTTTTACTGCACTCCCCCTGCTACGGCCGATGTTGTTATCCCGAACCTTACTACAGAGGATCTTGCCGCCGGCACCCAGAGTTCCAAGATTCTTGCTGTTAGGTTCATAAAAAGTGTCGATTATGTGGTTTAGTTATATTTAGTTTATAGTTTTTATTTTGTTTAGAATAAAGTAGCTTGTAATAAGGTATATTATGTTAAAAGAAAGAAATAGCATAATTACCAAAGATTAGGGACTAGAAGTGAAAAATAAAGGAAGGGAAGGCTCCTTCCTTCCCTTATTTAGAAGGTGATGCTTTTGTAATAAACATTTTCCCTATTCCCTCCATTTATAACATTTGAAATTTGAATACTTTCCCTCCACTACTATTCTCTCTAAGCTTCCATGATTGATAATGTATGATTCAAGATAAACAAGACCTATCAGTACCCGAAGAAGAACTCAACATCTAGCTTAGTATCGGAAAATAATGTAAGCAACGTTATAAGGTTTTCTCCGCCGAAAGGGAGCTTGTTGATTAGTGAAGTAACTCTCGAGTTGGATACTCGGGGAGTGGAGTAGGGCGAAGAGGAGCTTCGTGACCGAACCACTATAAATCACCATGTCCGGTTTGCATTTTCTTTTACCTTTCTCTTTACTTATGTCTTTGCATATATCGCTTTACTTTTACATTTGCATTGTGCTTATGATTGTGTGAATTGTTGTGGATGTTGTGTTAGTCATGGTTGTGTAGCTCTTTGTAGTAAACATTGTGAGTGTGGATATATTGGTAAAGTATGTGCTAGTTATTGTAAATCCATTATCGACACTTCTCATATTGCGTCAAACTTGATTGGTGATTTGATACAAATAATCTAGTCCGAAAACCTCTTCTGGAGGTGGTCCTTTTAAATAGGGCGGCCCCCTTATGTATTAGGCGGCCCCTGTATATTTATGGGACCGCCGGCAGAGAGTAATGTAAAAATTGATACAAAAGATTTAAAGTTTTTAAAAGGAAACGTATTCACCCCCCTCTACGGTTTCCACAGAGCCTATTGGGGGCACACACGTTAAGACATGAAGAGTACGTTTATTATGTATTTAATATATGTAACTCATTTATATTTATAAAATATATAATATGTTTCACGAAATATATTTAACGGATTGTCAGTTTAACCGTTAGACGTTATATACTAATTAATACATGTTAAATATAAAGAGAGGGGCTTAAATGTCAAAAATCGAATCCCTCGTCCTTCTCTCTAAGTGGCCAATTCTAAGAAGGATCTAGGAGGGGTGGTGAGTGTTGATTTTGAGAAACTAAAGGAGGTGATAGCTTAACTTAGAGGACAAGTTGAAGTGCTATATAAACACCCCTTGCTCTCAAAAATAGATGAGATATTAATCCATCATTGTGATACACAATCCAACACACACAACAAAAGGAAGCGACAAAACATTAAAACCAAAAATCATTATTGATTGTTTCTCTTCATGTGCTTGACAATCAATATAAGATATTATATACATGCATGAAATCTATACATGGAAAGCTGGTTGAATGAATACCAATTCGTATGGTATTCATGTCTTACCACATGTGACACTTTCATGGATATGTTTATTCCATGCAAACCATTCCTTTGTTTTCAACTGTTCGTACCTTAAAACCTTTTAGGGTTCGACAGTGTTTGATCAAGAACACCAAACACTAGTTTGTTTGTGGTGTTTATTCATGAAGTAAAGACTAGTATCTTGGCGTATTTGTTTGACGTGTTGTGTGAGCAACCGTAGAGGTGGTAACTTAATCACTAAGTTTCAAGATCAAGATTCTCGTTTATTGATTTTTATTATTAAACATAAAGGTTAGAATTTCTTACTTTATACGTGTGTTAGTTTTTGATATCAAACTAGATCCATCCATTGCGTACTTATAGTAAAAGTGGTTTACTTGTTATAAAATCCCAACAATCATCGTGTATGCGTAAAAATGGCTAAAAACGCGTGTTTTTGATGGATTCAAAGAGCAATTTTAAAAACAGCCCCTAGGGCTTATTTTTTCAATTTAATTTGACCCTAAGAGGGTCTTATGATTTGTGATTTTTGATCCCATAGCCATTTGTTATGCATACTCTAATTGGTTTTGTTATCGGGTACGTGTAAAAAGGCCTAAATCGCGCGTTTTGGAACGATTTATGAATCGGTTTTAAATCAGCCCCTTGGGCATTATTTTCTGAATTAATATGGTTATTATAAGGTATTTAAAACAACACTTGATGATCCTTAAGCCATTGGTTAAACGTACCAATCGGGGTTTTAATTCTAGTTAATTAATTTCTTCGATTCGTTGGCTAACAATTTACTTCTTGTTATTTATTTTGTATCCATGGAAAATACATGCATGTTTGGCCATGGACTTAGCTAACACCTTGTTAATACATGATATTATGGTATTATTATGTTTTGTATACAAAGCCGATGAAAACCTTGACCAATTGTGACATGATTTACTTATGGTTGCGTTTATTTCAGTTTTGGGTTTGCCATTGTTTCAGCTTCATTTGTATGCTTTTAATTTTTATTTTAGCCATTGTTTGGACATTATATAGTAGTTAGATGATAGGATAAATGTATTCATTTATCAAATTATTGTAACCGTTGTTTGGATTCGAATGGCGAAAGAGGTAAAGGCATAAAGTCAAATTCGGAGCTGCTTGAGTGACTTCCACTAAAAATGGATTTCCTAGAGTTCTGTAAGGAGTTGGAGGCCCAAATGTTTTGTACAGGTACACAACTCATAGGGCTAAAACTTTTTCAACTAGAGCTTAGATTGGGGAAGACGCCTTCTAGGAGTTTTAGGCCCCTGAATTCAGCTAAAAATTTCTGGCAGATTTGGAGATCATGTTCACTTAGGGTTCCCCTTGCACATAATAGGTCTTGGAGCCAGTGGGAGCCCTTTTTGTGGTTTTCTTGGTTAACCCTTAGTTGAATTATTGGTTCTCGTGATGGCTCACGAGACCAAGCATAGGTTTTTTCATCGGTTGAGGTTTTGCATACTTGTGGTTGTGTGTTTGTTTTGTTTGCTTTATATATGTTTGGAATGTATATAACTTGCAAATGTTTTTATAAAACTAAAAATAAAACACAAACCAATTTTTAAAAAATTAAAATCTTTTATTTAGTTTAAAGTTTAAATATGATTTGAAACTAAATCTTTGTTTTTATAAATAACACTTAATTTGTTATGGTTGTTATTTAATTTATGTATTGTCCAACTAATATTTATTTCCACTTAGGTTATATATTAGTCTTAATAATAGACAACTCGATACACATAAAAGTAAAACAATCATTAGACTTAAGTTAAAAATGATTTTTAACTTGTGCTACGAAGGATGAATGCATGCTTCCTCGTACACACTTTTTGATCATGTATTTATCAAAATTTATACACGTCACAAATTTAAGTCATGTCGTCTAATTGGTTGAGATCACTTGCAATTACTTTTCACACTGCGTGAGACGTAGGTGAATTGTAACTCAAAGTGATTATTCTCTATTCGTGAGACCTAGATATATTTTCACATGTTCTCACATTGGATGACTTAATCGAGTTAAGTAGGTGAGACCTTAACCCGAGGCAAGGATGAGACTAAACATGCCAGTTTGACATTAGTTGCTCATTCACTAGTGCCATGAGTCCCATATGGTCTAAGAATTGCACAAGTCTTGCAATTGATGAACGTCACCTACCTATTGAATCCACCATTGCTAGCAGATCAACTGATGTGATGGTGGAACCTCAATGAGGATCTTAGCATTTCATAAATTAATTGTTTTAATATTGTAAACTTGGGTAGTTAATTTTAAAAGGATTAATTATTAAAAATACTAAAAGTTTGAACTTTATTTTGTAGATGGCTGCAAATCAAACCACAAACAACAACTTAATCAGGTTAATTCTTGATAAGGAGAAGTTGAATGGTAGCAACTTTTTGGACTGGTATCGCAACCTGAGGATTGTCCTTAGGAATGAACAAAAGTTGTACCATCTGGTGAGCATGACCCTCGAGATCCAAAAGAACTTGGAGGACCGCACCGCATTTAAGATCCTACAGGAACTAAAAACTATGTTCCAACAGCAGGCTGAGCAAGAATTGTTTGAAACTGTCAAGGCATTTCATGCTTGTAAGCAGAAGGAAGGCCAATCTGTTAGCACTTATGTGCTAAAGATGAAAGCCAACTTGGACCAAATGGACCACCTTGGCTATCCCATGCCTCTTTTTCTTGGGGTGAACTTGATTCTTACTTCACTCTCCAAGGACTATGACCAGTTCATGCAGAACTATAATATGCACGGCATGAAGAAGACCATACCTGAACTGCATGCCATGCTTAAGCTTGCAGAGAAAGGTACACCCAAGAAAGCTCCCGCTGTCCTGGCTATAAGGCAAGGTCAAATCCAGAAACCTAAACTGCAAGCACGAGGCAAGGGAAAGAACAAGGGCAAAGGCAAGAGTAAGTTAGCTTACGACCTCAGGCACAAGATCCCCCCACCTGAGATAAGGACATAGAGTGTCACCACTGTCACAAGACTAGACACTAGAAGAGGAATTATTCTCTCTATTTGGCAGAGTTGAAGAAGAACAAAGCCAGCACGTCTGGCACATCAGGTGTCTTCACTATAGAACTCTACTCATTTCTTAAAAGTAATTCCTGTATTTATGACGCTGGTTGTGGTACTCACATTTGTAATACAATTCAGGGGCTTAGAGGAATTCGGAAGTTGAATAAAGGTGCTTTGGATCTGTACGTTGGTAATGGCAACCGTTCAGCTGTCAAAGCCATAGGGATCTTTGATCTTATCCTCCCTAGTGGAATGGTTCTTGTATTAGACAATTATCATTTTGCTCCCTCTATTACTAGAGGGGTTATTTTACTTTCACGTTTATGGGATAAAGGTTTTCTTTATAAATTTACAAATAATGGTGCTATTTCAGTTTCTAAGGATAATGTATTTTATTTTAATGTTATTCCACGTGATGGCATTTTTGAGATTGATATGCATAATCATGTATCCAATGAGCGTTCTATTTACACATGTAGCAACAAGAAATCCAAGCACAACTTGGATTCTACTTTTCTATGGCATTGTCGTCTTGGCCATATAAACAAGAAACGCATAGCGAAGCTGCAACATGATAGGCTTTGTAAGTCAAGTAATGATGAGTCTTTTGATGTATGTGTATGTTGTATATCTGGAAAGATGGCAAGAAAGCCTTTCACTCATGCAAGTGAAAGGGCTGATGATCTACTTGGACTTATACATAGTGATGTATGCGGCCCATTTAGAACCACGTCTAGGGAAGGTGCTAACTACTACGTTACTTTTACTGACGACTTCAGTAGACATGGTTATGTTTACTTGATTAAACATAAACATGAAGTCTTTAAATTGTTCAAGACATTCTAAAACAAAGTAGAAAATCAACTCGGAAAGACTATAAAAGCACTTCGATCAGATCGAGGAGGCGAGTATTTAAGTCAAGAGTTTTTAGATCATCCGAGAAGTCGTGGGATCATCTCACAACTTACTCATCCTTACACGCCACAACATAATGGTTTGTCGGAGAGGAGAAATCAAACTTTACGTGACATGGTTCGATCCATGATGAGTCTAACTACTTTGTCAATGTCCTTTTGGGGCTATGCTCTATAGTCTGCTGCATGCATACTCAATATGGTTCCAACAAAGAAGGTTAATAAGACCCCATATGAAATATGGCACGGGAAAGTCCTAAATCTGTCTTACTTAAAGGTCTGGGGTTGTGAGGCTCTTATCAAATGAGACACGCAAAACAAACTTGAATCCAGATCCATCAAGTGCATATTTGTAGGATACCCAAAGGAAATAATGGGTTACTACTTCTACTACCCACTTGAGAACATAATATTTGTTGCTTGGCATGCTGAGTTTTTTAAGAACAGTCTCATATTACAAGAAGCAAGTGGGAGCACTATAGACTTTGATGAAATTCAAAGGCAAGATGCACAACCTTCTAAGAACACTAGCAAACATCAACCGGAGGCCGAACATGATGATGACGAAACTCAAACTAATGTAAATCTCGTTCGTAGATCCGTAAGGATACCTTAAGCACCTGAACGATATGGTTTTTATGTTGATGCTGAGGAACATGAGTTAGGAGATCATGGTGAACCCCCTAACTATCGAGTTGCATTGTCGGATCCTGAATCTAAAAAATATCTTGAATCTATGAACACGGAAATGCAATCCATGAAAGACAACCAAGTCTGGAACTTAGTTTTCCTCCTAACTATAAGACCTGTGGGAGTAAATGGCTCTTTAAGAAGAAGACCAATATGGATGGCAATATACATGGATGGCAATATACATACCTATAAAGCTTGTCTTGTAGCAAAAGGTTTCACTCAAACCTATGGGGTTGACTATGAAGAAACCTTCTCGCCTGTTGCAGACATAAAAGCTATTAGGATTCTTATAGCCATAGCAGCGTATTATGACTATAAGATTTGGCAAATGGATGTCAAGACCGCCTTCTTGAATGGTCACCTAAACGAAGACGTTTATATGGTGCAACCTGGGGGGTTTGTAAATCCTAAGCATCATAGACGAGTATGCAAGCTTCAAAGATCCATTTATGGACTTAAGCAAGCTTCTAGGAGATGGAACAAGATATTTTATAAGGAGATCAAAAAGTATGGTTTCACTCAAAATCCCGATGAGCCATGTATATATAAGAGAGCTAGTGGAAGTATCTTCGTTTTCCTAATCTTATATATCGATGACCTATTACTCATGGGAAACAATATTCCAATGCTACAAGATGCAAAATCTTGGCTTGGAAAATGTTTTGCCATGAAAGACTTAGGTGAGGCGACATACATTCTAGGAATCAAGATCTATCAAGATAGATCTAGGCGGTTAATCGGTTTAAGTCAAAATACATACATTGATAAAATCTCAAAATGATTCAAGATGGATGCTTCTAAACGTGGAACTATTCCAATGCAACCTAATGTAGACTTGAGTAAGACTCAAGGTCCCTTCACACCGGCAGAGGTGATGCGAATGAAAGGAGTACCTTATGCTTCGGCTATAGGTTCTATCATGTACGTAGTGAGGTGCACTAGACCTGATGTAGTGTTCTCTCAGAACCAAACGAGTAGATACCAACAAAATCCAAGTAAAAATTACTAGACTACTATGAAAAACATACTGAAGTATCTTCAAAATTCTAAAGATATGTTTCTTGTTTATGGTGGTGATTCCACAACTAAGCTTAGTGTTACTTGCTACACTAACGCTATTTGAGAGACTGATCGGGATGACCTTCGATCTGGGACACGGTATGTCTTCGTGATGAACGGAGGTGTTGTTGATTAAAAAGTTCTCACAAAGTACTACTGCAATGTCTCTATGGAAGTTAAATACATAGTTGCTTCTGAAGCTACAATGGAAGCAATTTGGATACGTAAATTCATTTCTGGGCTTGGCGTTGTTCCCAACAATGATAGACCTATGGATATGTATTATGACAACACGAATTGAATCTGTTGATTCCAATGAATACCAGAAACAATAAACGAGATAACAAATTGAATCTGTTGATTCCAATGAATACCAGAAACAATCTTCCAACTATCGTTGATTCAAAAGAATACCGATAATTAGGCAAACTCTAACAACCATTGATTCAAACGAATACCGCTTATTAAGGAATCGTAGCAAAATAGCCAAGAATATATTAAAGCAAAAGCTTTTATTATCAAAACCCAAAGATATCTCAATACAAAGAAAAGACCCAATATTTATAGGAAAACTAAAATCAATCTAAATAAAGATTGATTGACTTTCCTTTTTCTAAAGAACTTTGATAAAACGAAAGGTTTTATTTCTCATGACTCGCTCTTAACGATCTAAAATAGCCTTAGGCTCCTCAATAAAAGATAAATCTTCTCGAAATCATATCTAGCGGATACGACACAACATGCAACGGATGATAGTTGTAACCTCTCAAAAGAGATAGATGAAACACATTATGAACACGAGCAATTTTGCGGCGATAACGCCAAACGATACAAAACCTTCCAACAAAACTCCTATCTAAATATTTCGAACGGACAAATGAATTGCGGACTTAATTTCATTCTTAAACCAAAACGTCAAACACCTCTACACGGAGATACCTTAAGAAACACATGATCCTCATGTTTTAAATTCTAAAGCTCTTCGATAACGATCGACATAGCTCTTTTGTCGTGATCAAGCTTCCTTAAGATTCTCTTTAACAATGGTAACTTTTTCATTTTTCGTCACGCGTCACCAATTCCGGCCTCTATAACAAGCACATCCAACTTCATTAAGATTGTTTGTATTTGGTTAAGTCTCTAAATAAACATCCTCGAGACATCCTATGACTCCGATAAGTTCATGTTATGTCATATAATTATTATCATGTTGGCCAGACGTCATAATAATGGCATCACATAAACATGCCCTTATCGTTATCATACTCTATCTCAAGTCATAACCAAAGATACTCTTAACTTATATCTCATGCTACTATCTCTTAATCGCTTACTAGTATTACAAACAAATAGTCGTTCTACACTTTCAGTCTTATAAATCTCAAAAGAAGCCCCCTTGATACTTTCATGCCAACTATTATTGTAAGAAAACTCAACCAAACACAAATACTCGTCCCAATTTCCCGTCCACTCCAAAGCGCACGATCTCAACATATCCTCTAGAGTCTGAATAGTACGTTCAGTCTGCCCATTTGTCTGAGGGTGAAATGCAGTACTAAACTTAAGTCTCATTCCCCAAGCATTCTGTAAACCTTTCCAAAATCATGAAGTGAAATGTGGATCGCTATCAGACATAATTGATGTAGGCGTACCATGTAACCGAATAATCTCTTGCTGAAAGATCTCTGCCAACTTGCTAACTGAGTACCCTTGTTGAATAGGCAAAAAGTGAGCCGACTTAGTCGACCGATCAACCACAACCCAAATTGCATCATTATTCTTAAAGGTGTGAGGCAACCCCGTTACAAAGTCCATGGAAATTTTCTCCCACTTCCAGGTCAGAATATCTAGAGGCTGAAGGAGACCACTTGCACGTTAATGTTCGATTTTAATTTGTTGACATGTGTTAGCCTCAACTTATTGAGTCGAACAAGGAAATTCGGTCACTCTACGATGGAGCTTCGGTCTTTAATTAGTTAATGTTGTAATAGTATAATATCGGGAATCGGGCTCGATAGTGAATCTAATATTGTATATGTTTCGGGTTTAATCCCAAGCAAAACCCGAGCCCGGGTCCTAGTTAAATATCCCGCGCGTCATTTAACGCGACGGGGTATATAAACTCTTTTCTATTTAGAAAAGAGTAAGTTGTTCATTTCTAAAATAATAATTGATTTCTCTTTTCTAGTTCCGATTTCGTGTTTGATTCTATGAAGTGAAGTGTTACGGGATCCTACAATTGGTATCAGAGCTTCAAGGGTGGATTTGTGTTTGATTCTTGTGGTTAATTTGCAAATTTCGTGGCTCATTTTGAAGAAAAAAACCCACGGCTCAAAATTTTTTTGGGTCTAATGGTTTGTTAATCTTGATCTTCACTTGTTCTACACATCAAAAGGTAAGAGTCCTTCAAATTTCGTGAGCTTGTTGGATTAGTAAGTAACTCGCGAGTTGGATACTTGAGGAGTGAGTAGGGCGAAAGGACATCGAGACCGAACCACTATAAATCATACGTAGCCGTTTGAATTTTCTCTTACCTTTCTCTTATACTTATGTCTTTACATTTATCGCTTTACTTGTAACACTTGCATTGTGCTTTATGAATTGTGTGCATTGTTTGTGTATTGGTATGTTCGTCTAGTTTGTGTACTATTTGTAGTAAACATTGTGAGTTGTGGAATATTGGTTAGAATAATGCGCTAGTTATTTTAAATCTATTATCAACACTTCTCATATTGCGTCAAACTTGATTGGTGATTTGAATACAAATGATTATATTGCATAAAAAAGAAAAACACTAGTACTAAATAATTTACTAGTCTCCGAAACCTCTTCTGGAGGCGTCCCTTAAAAATAGGGCGACCCTGATGTACTAGGCGGCACCCTATATATTTATGGGACCTGCCGGCAGAGATGTCATGTAATCTTTGTTTAAAGTTTTGAAAGAAACATATATACACCCCCCTCTATACGTTTATCCACATCGTGCTTAAAGTTCCCAGACAGAACAACATGTTTACAGTTTTGATCTAAGAATGTTTTATACTTTCCTGGAGGAATTAACTTAATTATTTACCAAATGAACAATAGAAGAGTCTAATTTATGGCATAGGAGTGCTTGGTCATATAAAGAACTTTAAAACAATGAACACATCATGTGATGGGAAACCTGTAAGAGGATTGCCTTCAAAGCTTTTGAAATGACCATACTTTGTGTGCTTGTCAGCAGGGAAAACAACACAAAGCCTCTTGTAGAGACCAAGCTTTGAGCTCTATCAGCCACCTTATAATTTAGCATAGTCGAACTTATTTTGGGCCAACATCTATAAGGAGTATCAATCACAAGACATTATTTGCCTTGTGTGCACTGATGACTATATAGGTTTAGTTGGGTTTTCTTTTTATCCACTAAAGATGAGACAGTGGGAAATACTTAAACCTTTATAACTTAGCAACTAGGAAAACCAAATAAATCATAAGGTTAAAATCATCAGATGTGACAATGGAACTGAGTTTAAAAATAATGACATGAATCAGTTTGTGGGATGAAATGGATTAAGAGGGAGTTTAGTGTTGCCAGAACTCCACAACAAAATGAAGTTGCTGAAAGAAAGAATAGGACACTAACAGAGGAAACTAGGACTATGCTAGCAGATTCATTATTACCTACTACATTTTAGGCTGAAGCAGTTAGTACTGCTTGTTATTTTCAGAATAGGGTTTTAGTGACCAAGCCTCACAACAAGACACCTTATGAACTATTGCATGGTAGACCACCTAGTATAAGTTTTATGAGACCTTTTGGGTGTCCTGTGACCATTCTTAATACCTTAGATCCCCTAGGCAAATTTGATGAGAAGGTAGATGAGGGTATTCTTTGTTTGATACTCCTATAAAAAGCAAAGGCTTTTAGGGTATTTAACGACTAAGAACTAAGGAAAGTAGAGGAGAACCATGCACATAAACCTTTCTTAAAAACAAACCCAATGTTGCAAGGAGTGGACTAGATTTCTCTTTGTGAAATTGATTTACTAACAAACTTATGAATTATGAGCCATTACTGCAGGGAATACAAACTAATAAGAAGCATGTAACAATAATACAGTTGATAGCCTACCTACTCAACAATATATTCTGCTACCATAACTTTATGATAGTCCACAGAGCTCAAAGGATGCAGTTGCTGATGATGCTGGTAAAAAGACTAATGAAGATCCAGTAAAAGAAGATGACAAAAGTGGTTAATGGGAGGCAACTAACACTAACAGTACTAAGAAACTTAATACTGTTAGTTCATTAATTAATACTATTAGTTCTTCCTTTACTACTATGGATCCAAGAAGAGAAAGAGTCCAAAGGAATGAGTTTGAAAGTGTGTTTGGACAAGACAAGGATGTTAATGGAAATAGTATCTACAGGATGTTCACTCTTGTTAATGCTGTTAGATCCTCTTGTGATAATCTTAATGGATCAATCCCTGTTAATGCTGCTACTCTTCCAAATGATAATCTTCCTACTGATCCTTTCATGCCTGATTTGGAGGATACTGTATCTTTAATGTGCATATGATGATGAAGAAGTTGGTGCAGAGCTGACCTTTAACAACATGGAAACAACCATAATGTCAGTCCTATTCCCACAACCCAAGAAGTTCAGAAGGATCATCCTAAAAACCAAATCATATGTAGACATAAAATCAGCTACTCCCAACAAGAAGGATGACCAAATTTCTAAGAACATGCTATGGTCATTGCATCAATAAAGCAGAGAGAACAAATCACAAAGAGTATCAAACTGTATATTTGTCTGTTTTCTCTCACAAATAGAACAAAAAGGTAACACAAGTTTTGACAGATCCAAGCTGGATAAGGCAATGCAAAATGAGTTGCTATAAGATTATTTGCAGAATGTTTAAAAGATTGGTTGATTTACCCAAAGGCGAGGCATGCCATTGGGACAAAATGGTTCTATAGAAGACAAGAAAGATGAGAGAGGGAGTAGTAGTTAGAAACAAGGCAAGACTGTTAAACAAGTTACACACCAAGAAGAAAGGAATTGAGTATATCAGTTTTGCTCATGTTGCCTAGGATAGAAGAATCAAGTTATTTTTTGGCCTATAGCCTCATTTATGGGTTCATTTGTCTAGCCAATGAAGTGAAGAGGTGCTTATTTATAGGAAATATTTGAGAGAAGAGTATATGTGTGCCAACCTCATAGATTTTGAGTAACTATAGTTACCTTACAAGGTTACAAAAGGTAGAAAAAGCCTATAATGTCTCCATCAAGGCTCCAAAAGCCTGGGTATGAGACCTAAATTACTTTGACCACCTACTTATTAGACAATGGATTTAGAAGAGGGAATCAAAGATAAACGTTGTTATATCAAGAAGACAAAGGTGATATCCTGTTAGTATAAGGTGTATGAGATGACATCATCTTTTGGTTATAATCTTCGAAGTATCTTTATGTACACAGTTTTGAAAAGTTTTAATGCACAAGAAGTTCTATTATGAGTTCTATGCGGGAGCTCACTTTCTCTTAGGGTTGCAGGAGCGGGGGAGTGGGGGGGGCAGAGAGATGATGGAATCTTTCATCAGCCGCGTAAGGGACAAGTATGGGGGTGTCGCTAATAGGGGGGGGGGAGAAATTTAATTTCTTTTTAGTGAAGACAGCAAGCACTCCAAAACTAACAAGGCATTGCTCAAGGATGAAGAAGCTGAAGATGTGGATGTTCACTTATACAGATCAATGATTGGATCATTGATGTACTTAACAGCTTTTAGGCCTGACATAATGTTTGCTGTTTGTGCTTAGAGCAGATGTTCCAATTTACTCCTAAAGTCTCAAATCTTCATGCGTGCAGAGGATTTTAGATACTTGAAAAGGTCAAGCCCAAAATTAGCCTTGGTATCCTAGGGAATCACCATTTGACTTAGAAGATTTTTCAGATAGTAATTATGCTAGAGCTAGTCTTGACAGGAAATCTACAATAGGAGGTTGTCAATTTCTTGGCAAAGGTTGATTTCATGGCAATGTAAAAAGTAAAAACCTATAGTTGCCACTCCAACTACTGAAGCAAGAGTAGTTCTGGCTAGCTAATTGGTTTGTAGGACTAGGTGGGATATGGATCAAAATCAATGCTTGATTATGGGTTCAATTTCATGAACACCAAGATTTACATTGATAATGAAAGCACCATATGTATTATGAAGAATCCAATTGTTCCAATTATAAACCTAGAACATTGACATAGTAGGCACGCGTTTCCATCAGAGATTCTTATGAGAAGAGGCTTATACAAGTGATTAAGATACATACAGATCACAATGTTGCAGACTTGCTCACAAAAGCATTTGATGTTGGCAGATTTCAATATCTAACTGCCAGTATTGGAATGCTTAACCCCTGAAGCATTGATTGAGGGGAGGTTAATAAGTGTCAAGATGCAGTGGATTATGCTTGACATGAGATGGAACAATAGCTGATGATGAAATTCAAGTTAGTACTGGTATGTATAATTACTACTGCTGTTATAATAAATATTGTGAGATTTGAGAGAAAATAAAAACAAACAGAGAGAAAAAGTGAGCTTAAAAGAATTGAGAGAAAACAAAAACAGACAGAGAGAAAGTGAGCTCAAAAAATAAGAGAAGATTTGTGAAATAAAAATCAGGACAAGGATATTCAGTAAGCAAAAGAATTGAGAGATATAGTGAGCTTAAAAACAGAAAGAGAGCTTGTGGGAATCAACATTGATGATGGAAATGCCTTTTGGAATGGAATTGAGGTTAAAACTAGTACCTCAAAAGTTAATACTGCTAGGCATTTCTGAGTACTGCTGGGAACTACTTAGTACTGTTAGTCCAAACCTATACTGCTAGGCATATACTTAGTAACTACTAAGACTAAAATAAGTACTAGCGGGCTACCTTTTTAGATACTTTTTTGGGGTATAACAATTTTTTGGCAATTAAAATAATAGCCTGTTGAGATATTTGTTTGCCAAAGATTTCCGCATAAAGGGTTTATAATTTGGATAATTCTTGATCTTTCTTTCACTTATAAGCTTTCTTCAAGATAAAAATTCATTTTAATCATCGGCCATCAAAACGCCTTAATCTGCATTCTGAATAAAAACTCAATAACTTGCCAAACTCTCCTACTCTCATTAACGAACATAAACCCAAACCCTATCATAACTCAATCACTAATCGGCGAATTTAGAATTCTGCGACAAACACAACATGGTTGATTATCTAAAGAAACCATCTGGTATTGAAGGATTCTAAGAATAGTAGAATTTTCTCAATGAAAGTCATATAAGGTTTGCTCTTACTAAGAATCCTACTATCTATGTTTCTCTAATCGAAAAGTTCTAGCAGACTGCTACTGTCAAAACAGTTGATAATGGAGAACAAGAAATAACTGCTACAGTTGATGGCAAAGAATTCACTATTACTGAAGCATCTGTTAGGAGACATCTCCAATTAGCAAATGTAGATTGTATTAGTGTTTGCCAACTCTGAAATTCTTTGCTCAACTTTCACTGATGGGAAAGTATAAACTGATGCTAAACTGAACTTTTCAAAAGGTAATTTCCCCCTCAGTAAGAGAATTGAATCCATACCATCCTACCCTGTCTTAGTTCTAAGAAAACTTCTGGGAACTAATTTAGTAGCAATATAGAACTGCTATTATTTGCTTGGCCACAACAGAAACTTTTAACTTTTCTAAATTGATTTTTGATGGGTATGGTGAAAAACTTAGATAGTAAATATAAGTTTTTAATGTATCCAAGATTTATTCAATATTTTTGGACAAGCACAAAAGATCCTTAATCCCATAACGAAAATATATATACTCCTACTTTAACTCCACAACTTTAGCATATGAAAAGAAGGATTTTCTGGGTAACCAAACTCCTTTGTTTCCAACTAATCTGCAATTCAAGCAGAAGATGAGAAAGTTCAGACATCCCTCTGAACCTCAACCACCACCTTCTACTGCTCAACCTATTCATGAAGAACCAATCCTTAATGTTGTCTCATCATCACACCAAAAGACTCAAACACCTAGGCAAGCCTTAAACCAGGTCACTGAGTTACCTTAGACTAGTAAGCCTATACCTAATGTACCAGATAAGACCGTCTATAAAGAGTGGGATGACAGAGTAGAAAGGGCTACCACTACTGCTGCTAGCTTAGATGCAGAGCAGGCTAGTGGTAACATAACTAAGACCCAATCCACGACAATACCTAATGTGCCTCTTCCTTAGGGAATTGGTGCATATGGTAGTCCCAGATGCCAAGAAGCCACGAGGAGGGGGGGGGTTCCATTGCTCAGACTAGGTTTGAGAGGGTACCTACATCGCCCTATGATTCATCTCTCCTAAGAGTTAACACACTTGGAAGTGATGGGGGTAGTATGTCACTTTAAGAATTAACGGTTTTATGTACTAAATTGTTCAGCAAAGTGGAGAGCTTGAAGGCAGATTTAAAACAAACTAAGCAAGTCTATGGTGCTGTTTATACCAAGCCTATCATGAAGGTGAAAAAATTAGAGAAGACTGTCAAGACAAGCTAAGCTAGAAGGAGAGCAAAGATTGTGGTTTTCAGATGATGAAGAGGATTTAGAGGATTCTTCCAAATAGGGGAGGATGATAGAAGAAATTGATCAAGATGTAGGAGTTACTTTGGTTACTCCTTACATATAGCAAAGAAATCAACCTGAAGACTCATTTGGGAGTCTTTAGTGCAAAGCCTAAAGTACTTGCAGATGCAAACTAAAAATGTTCACACTTATACTATAAGAAGAAAAGTCATTTTAGTACTGGACAGTTGGTGGAATCAGTACTGCTAGTAGATTGTTTAGTAACAACTTAATATCAGTTAGTATTGCAGGTGCTTCAATGCCCGTTAATGTATTGCTATACGTTCAAGAAGGTAACAAAGATAAAGTAAGGTATAATGACAGAATCAGAGCCTGAACAAACCAATAACAAAGTGCAGCAAAGTCAAGAAAGAGCTGGGTTATGAAGCAGTTATTAACATAAGATTGCAAGAACATCTTAATGAAGAAGAAGACGAGGATTACCAGAGTGCATGAAGAAGCTAGGCTCTTTCAATATTGAAGAATGGGAAGATATACAAGCTACAATTGAAGCTGATGAAGAGCTAGCACAAAGGATACAAGCAGAAGAAAGAGAAAAATACTCTGAAGCTGAAAAAGCAAGACTGCTTGCAGAACTCATCAACTAGAGAAAGAGATATTTTGCCTAACAAAGAGCTGAAGAAAGGAGGAACAAGCCACTCACGCAGGCTCAACAGAGAACTTATATGTCTAACTATATCAAGCATATAGGAAGTCACACTCTGCAACAATTAAAGAGACTTTCCTTTGATGAGCTCAAGGATTTGTTGAAACAATACAACCGAGAAGTGGTGTAAACTTTTCATCAAATAGAGAGAGAAGGTGACAAAATAGTTTTTTTTCCTGAGTAACGAACTGGAAGTCAAAAAGGCTCAAAAGTAGAATTAGATCAGAGATTTCTACAGAAGTAAAGAGACTAATGAAGCTTCAGGTCAGTTTCAAGACAAACCAGAAGAAGAGGAAAACAGAAAGCACATAGAGGATTTACAAACCGATGATGATGATATTTCAGTGGAAGAAGTTGGGTTTGAAGCCTTCAGGTCAAATATCCAATCATAGACTAGGAGGTTACTTTGAAGACACAAGAGGTATTGGAAAAATTATCAGAGTTGAAAACATACAGAAGCTTATCAGATTTTTTGCTGGAGTAAGAAATTTGATAGAGATGACCTGGATAAGCTTTGGGATTTGGTTAAGGAGAGGTTCAGTACAACATAGCCTACAGATGATAAAGAAAAGGAATCGTGGGTTGAACTTGAAAGATTGTTTAAGCCAGATAGTGATGATACTCTATGGAAGCTTCAAAGGTATATGCATGATCCTTTAGTATGGAGGCTTTATGATACATGTGGTGTTCACCATGTATCTTCAGTAAGAGGACATGAAATCTTTATGCTAGTTGAAAAAGAATACAATGCAAGAGGCTTCTGACTGTGATGTTGGCTAACAAGCTTCAAGTGGATCAATATTCAGAAATGGCAAATGAACTTTTAAGGAAAATTTTCATTCTAGCAAACAAACCAAGACACTAAAATGTTTGGAAGCATCCTCTCAGCACAGATGGTTTAATTCAAAGAAACTTGATGATTAACAAGATGAATATCAAGTTTAGGGGAGGATTGTTGGGAATAAAGGCCTCTCAAGTTTCTACTGCTAGTTGAAGAAACTACTGTTGGTGAAGATTAGAGTAAATAGTCTAAGTTATTAATACTGTTAGTGTTATAGTTAGTACTACCAGTACAAAATGTTAGTACTGTCAGTTTATTAATATTGTTAGTTATAATAGTTAGTACTAATGTTAGGTTATATAGTTAGATACGCTAAAGGTGATATGCCAGAGATATATTAGAATAGATATGCATTGATACACTTGACGAGAGTTTGTAAAGCCCATTAGGGTATTTTATTGGTATAATAAAAGGAACCTAGAGGCGTAGATAGATATCATGTATTCATATAAGTTATATATAGTTTTCATAGCAGTAATAGTTCTAATCAAGTTATTTGTAACCCTATTCACTATTCAGAGTGAATCGTTTTATATTGAGGCTGAAATTTAGTAAAACTTTTGTGTAATTTTTCATTGTCTTCTTTAGAATTCAAACTAGAATCCGCATAAGAATGTTTGTGATATTCACAATCTTAGTTTTCTACTATAGTTGTCTTGGATCTATCCAATAACAACTAAGCTCTAAACCATGCTAAATAATGATCTTTCAAAAAGGGATCAATACTTTTGGGTGTCCGGCGGCCCCAGATCTATTCTGGCGGCCCCCAATATATCTGGGAATGCCGGCAGCAGGCTTGAGAATCGTCATTTCATTTCAAATCATCAACAAACCACACACTCTTTATTTTTGCTTGCCAAGAGCTGACGTCTTTTCCTACACCCAAATCTAAGCCAATAACTCTCTAATGGACAATGGGTTCATCCTCACAATCCTAACACTCAACAAAGGCATCATTGCTTATGTTTGTTAATAGTCAATGAATTTCATAATAACATGCGTCTCATTCTCAAATACAATCCCTTACAATCGGTTCATACTCACAAATATCCTCAATCTGGTCCTCAATTATCGAAAACCTCTTATCTCACCTCGAATGGTCTTTTTACTTTCTAAACGGTTCCATCTCTTTCTCAATAATCTTTATTCACTTCGGCTAGTCCGTTCCACTTATAATAGTCATTTTACTTTCGATGTTTCATCTCACTTCAAAAAACGTTCTATTTCACTTCTAATCAAGTCTTACTTCACTAACGTTTCCTCTCACTCTAACGTTTCTTCTCTTTTAATAAGTCTATGTTACTATTAAATTCCTCCGTATATCTCTCCTAACTTAATTATATTACATCGAAATATTCTAAGGTAATTGCGAAATGCAAATGTTACTACCTTCGCTAATCTTGCAAACTTTTTTTTAATTTTATTACCTAGAAAGTGAAGACAAAAGAAGATATTCATCTTCAAGTATTATTAGTTTACCACATTGTGAGGTCCCACTCATTATCCTTCCACCATGAAAGAACTACCTCATTTCACATCCCACATTTGTTCCTCAACATTGTCAACCAACAAAACACCAAACAAACCTTTGAATTCCCTATCATCCACTTTTGTCTCGATAGGATCATATGCACATCAATTGTTAGTGCAAATGATATACAAGCATTTCTATCAACCCCGACAACACTTCCTAATCTTTAGTATTACTCATCCTTATCCCACCACCTTCGGCTCTATGGAATCATTTTCCATTCACATCCAAGAGCATATCGTTCTCCATCCTGGCTTATTTTCTTTTTATTTTTGAACCGTAAATAAATATAATATATATATTTATAATATATATATATATAATAATTTGACATATTTTTGCCAATATATTAAAGTGTCATTCGTTCTAATTTTAAAAAGGTCAATCTCATAATATTTTGTGTCCAATCAATAAACAATCAAATCTCCGTTTAATACAAAAGTCGGTCTAATCTTTCTCCGTAAACATATGTCTTGAGTTTTTTAATTATATAATTTAGATTGTTGTTTTTTTAAATAATGATTGCATGTGTCTAGCTTATAACTTTCTTTCAAAAGGTCCAAACTTTAAAATCAATATAATCTAGAATGCATGTCTAGTTCTCCGCTAATGTTTTTGCTATATGTATATGCACTTGTCTACTAAGCTTTGTTTTAGCACGAACAATATCTTGATATATTTTTTTTTTCTATGGTGTATGGTAAATGTGTGTGCCTTGGAGCCCCAAAACAAGGAGGGCATAATACACCAAAAAAGCCGAGGGGGATCACTTGCAAGCGTTTTGCTCATTTAAATTGCATCGAACTTCTTGAGCATCGATGGTAATTTATTTGATCAATGGATCCGTTAGAGTCAATATACAAGGAATATAATTATCATGGGGATGCAATAAGCAAGGGGGAGCTAGGAGTTATGTGGTTTAAATAACATGGATTTAGTTAACCCATGATGATAGAAGACTTTCAGCTAGATATGGCAAGCTCCCTTTATATGAAAGATAGGACTGGGGATTGTCAATATAACCGATGAAGGGTTTATTCATCACGCCAAATACTTCACTCACATCCACTTTAAAATCACACCCTAACCTAAGTCATCCTCTCAACCTTCAACTATATATTTGAAGTACCTATTTTTTTCATGCCTTCCTCTCATCTATCACGACATCCTCTAAATTATTCAAGAAACACAAAATCACCTCAACCGTATTTCTCATGTTTTCTTCTCATTCCTCTAACCAATATACTTGGATCACCTACCTTTTCCTCATTCCTTCAACCTATACACTCAAAGTACCTACCTTTTCTCTTACCTACCTCTCATCTCTCATGACCTTTTCTAAACTATCTAAGAAAGACACAATCGCCTTCACTTTTATTTCTCATATCTTCTCCTCATACCTCAAAACTATATACTCAAAGCACCTACCCTCTTCTCATTCCTCCCGGAGCACGTACCCTCTTATCATGTCTTCTTCTAAAACCTCTAACGTATATGCTTCAACCATTATCTACATAATATCTTTTTGCTTCGACAAAAGGGGGAGAAGGAAGTGTAAACGAGTAACTTTTAAACTTTACTATGTGTTATAGTTTACATAGTTTGTCATCATCAAAAAAGGGGAGATTGTTAGTGCAAATATTACGATATTTAATCTATACGATCTCTTTATGTTTTGGTAATGACAAACATGTGACTTGTAATACGTAACGTAAAGTGCGCAAGTTCACTAATCACAATCATTAATGCATACATGCATCAACATCTCTAAACGTCTTAAGTATGCATCAAGACGGATATTGGTTTACACCCGACGTAAATCACATAAGGTATGTACAAACAAGCATTAAACTTGTAGGATGATCAAAGAAATAAGTTTTTGTCTTAAACTTTAAATTTTTATAAATGTAATAAAATAACTTTTTCAAAACTTATTTAGACAAATTATTTTTGAATTATAAAGAAATGTTTTATGTTGTATTTATTTTCAATATTCCGAAATTCTGGTTTCTTTTCCCCCCCAAAACAGTTACACATTTTACCAAGACAAGTTTGTCACCACAAAAAAACAAAAACAAGAAGCGTCCTGTCGGGCGGTCATTAAATAGGCCGGCGGCCCCCTTAAATACCACGACCTCACTAATATAACTAGGACCGCCATTATTTATTATATTGCCGGGTGTGGAATCGTTATGATTGCACGTAGGGGTTTTAGACCTGACAGGCTGTTTTTTCGCACCTATAAATATTGGGTCACCTCCAACTAGTTTCATAACCTTTTTGCACGATTTCTTTCAGTTTATTCTCTCTCTTAATCTTACTAAATCTCTTTAAATCTGATCATTTAACTTGGTTAATCTGTTAAATGTTGATCAAATCTTTTAAATCCTTTACTTCTTCCTCAAGTGCAAGAGAAGAACTTCGTCATCTTCACGATCCGAAAGTTATGTAGTCCTAGTTTAGTCCTATTGCAACATTTGTTTACATATAGAATCGAGTTCAGTCTTCCAATCTATAGTAGTGTGTAGATCCAAATGACGTATAAATTTGGATGAGATGATTATGGTTTGGCTAGTATTTTAGTCTTAAAAACATTGGTGATTGTGGTAGATTGGTTCTAAGCCTCAGAATTGGACTCGACATCTAGCTTAGTAGTTAGAAAATAATGTAAGCGACGCTTTTATGTGTTTAGGTCATAAAACACAAGGTTAGTTTATGTTGGGCCATAAAACATAACGTTTTGGTTATACCCGAAAGAAGGACTTGACATCTTACTTAGTGTATGAAAATAATGTAAGCATTGGTATAAGGTTTTCTCCGCCGAAAAGGAGCTTGTTGATTAGTGAAGTAACTCTCGAGGTTTGGAAACTCGAGGAATGGAGTAAAGCTAAAAGGAGCTTCATGACCGGAACCACTATAAATCATGCGCGTCGGTTTGCATTCTCTTTGTACCTCCTCTTTACTTACTTTCTTTACATTTATCGCTTTTACTTTTAACACAATGCATTGGCTCATGATTGTGTGAATGGTTGTGTATATCTTGTTAGTTAAAGTTGTGTAGCTCTTTGCGCTAAATATAGTGAGTGTGGTTTGTGGAAACCGTAGAGGGGGGGTGAATACGTTTCCTTTAAAAATTTAAGATCAAAGATTATATCACTCTCTGTCGGCGGTCCCATAAATATATGGGGGCCGCCTAGTACATCAGGGGGCCGCCCTATTTAAAGGGACCGCCTCCAGAAGTGGTTTTTGGACTAGATCATTTGTATCAAATCACCAATCAAGTTTGACGCAATATGAGAAGTGTCGATAATGGATTTACAATTACTAACGCATATTCTACCAATATATCCACACTCACAATGTTTACTACAAAGAGCTACACAACCATGACTAACACAACATACACAACAATTCACACAATCATAAGCACAATGCAAATGTAAAAGTAAAGCGATAAATGTAAAGACATAAGTAAAGAGAAAGGTAAAAGAAAATGCAAACCGACACGATGATTTATAGTGGTTCAGTCATGAAGCTCCTCTTCGCTTTACTCCACTCCTCGAGTTTCCAACTCGAGAGTTACTTCACTAATCAACAAGCTCCTTTTCGGCGGAGAAAACCTTATACCAATGCTTTACTTAGTTTTTCGACACTAAGCTAGATGTCAAGTCCTTCTTCGGTATAACCAAACCCTTAAGTTTTAGGCCCAACATAACAAACCTTGTGTTTTATGGCCTAAACACATAAACAGCGTCGCTTACATTATTTTCTGACACTAAGCTAGATGTCGAGTCCTAATCTTAGCTAGAACCAATCTACCACATCACCAATGTATTTTAAGGCCTAAAATACTAACCAACCCATAATCAACCCATCCAAATATATACATCATTTGGATCTACACACTACTAAAGATATGGATGTACATGAAACTGATCTATATGTAACAAATGTGCAAATAACTAACTAGACTACATAACTTTGGATCTTGAAGATGACCGAAGTTCTTCTCTTGCACTAGGAAAGAATGAAAGGATAAAAGATTTGATCACATTTAAACAAGATTAACCAAGTTAAATGATCAAAGATTTAAAGAGATTTAGTAAGATCTAGAGAGAGAAAGAACTGAAAGAAAATCGTGCAAAAAGGTTATGAAAATAGTTGGAGGTGACCCACTATTTATAGGAGCTGAAAAACAGCCTGTCAGGAAATGGCGGTCCTAGATATATTAGGGGGTCGCTGGTATTTAAGGGGGCCGCCGGCCTATTTAATGGACCGCCCCGACCGGTGGAAACCCAAAAAAAAAAAAAAAAAAAAAAAAAAAAAAAAAAAAAAAACAAAACCGCTCTTGTTTTTGTCTTTTTGTGGTGATAAACTTGTCTGGTAAAAGTGTAACATGTTTTGGGGGGGAAAAGAACCAGATTTCGAATATTGAAATAAATACAACATAAAACATTTCTTTATAATTCAAAAATAATTTGTCTAAATAAGTGTTATAAAAAGTTATTTTATTTAACATTTTATAAAAATTTAAAGTTTAAGACAAAAACTTATTTATTTGATCATCCTACAAGTTTAATGCTTGTTTGTACATACCTTATGTGATTTACGTCGGGTGAAAACCAATATCCGTCTTGATGCATACTTAAGACGTTTAGAGATGTTGGATTCATGTACAATTAATGATTTGTGATAACAGTAACTTGCCACTAACGTTACGTATTTCAAGTCACATGTTTGGTCATTACCAAAAAGAAAGGATTTTGAAATCTTACTAAGATTACACAAGTACAAGATTTAATTAAGAGATAGTTGCACAATGTAGTGTAAGTATCCATTGTGTTATGGTTTTTGTTTACCTATATTCGGCCATAATAGGTTTTTAACACAAGAATTGAATAACTTTTATGTTTAAGGATTAAAAGTGGGTATTGGTTTGAGTCTAGGTAAGTCTAGGTATTCCCGAAGTGTGTCTAAACGTATTTTTATTGCGAAACGTAACCCCTTTACGTGACCAAAAAAATAAAACGCGCAAAGTCAATAATTATCTTCCTAATAATTACCTAACACTTGCTTGACGTAAACCTTAATTTATTTGGTGACCGTTTACGTTAAATGATTATTTCTAGTCTACGTGATTTATCTTAAAAGTTAAATTAAAAGTAAACGCGTGTTAGACTAAAATAAATAGTGAAGAATAATCGGAGTCGTAAAATGACCTAAAATTGAGAAATGTTACAGAAGATATAAAAGGTGAAGGTGATTATGTGTTTCCTGGATAGTTTATAAAAGGTCACGGGAGATGAGAAGTAGGCAAGAGAAGACAATATGTACTTTTGATGTTGAGGCGGTTTTGTGTGGTGATTTTGAAGTGGAGGAGGTAAAGTATTTGGAATATGAATGAACCCTTCATCGTATTTGACAATCCCCAATCCTATCTTCCTATAAAGGTGAGCTTGCATCATCCTAGTGAAGTCTTCTATCATTACGGTTTAACCAACTCCATGCTATTTACCCACATATCTCTAAGCTCCCCCTTGCCCATTGCGTCCCCATGATAATTACATTCCTTGTATATTGACTCTAACAGATTTATGAATCAAATAAATTACCATCGATGCTCAAGAAGTTCAATGCAATTTAAATGAGTAGAACGCTTGCAAGTGCTCCCCCTCGGTGTATGCTCCCCTTTGTTTAGGGAACCAAGGAATCAAGATATGGATGTGTGCTACAAAACAAAGTTAGTAGACAAGTGCACACACACACACACACACACACGCACACACACACACACACACACACACACATATATATATATATATATATATATATATATATATAACAAGATATTAGCGGGGAACTAGACATGCACTTTTAGGTGTTATTATTCTAAAATATGACATGTTAAAAGGGATTTAGAAACTAGACTCATGTAATCAACAATCTAAATAATGAAGCGCGGGTTCATTATTTACAGACCTGTTTCGAAAGCTAGTCAAGGGGAAGCAAAGACATCACCTCCTGCTAAGGAGGGTAACAATATGGCTGTGGAGCAGCCATGCGAAGGCCCTGTGGTTGCTGAGAATGATAACCCTCGAGGTAATGGTAAGTCTACTTTTATTCAAGACGATATTAATCTTGGTGATTTGCGTAATACTATGGATAGACTTATGGAAGAGGATAATGTGTTGGATATTAACACTGACAATATTGGGATCAAGACTTCAAAAGAGAAAAATGAGTGTTCTAATAGTTCTACATCAGTGCAATCAGAAGCTTATAAGGAAGTGACATGAAGTATATGGGAACGGTTTAAAGAGGTGAAGAAGGCAGCAACAATTGATTCAGAATCTGAAGAGGACAAAGTTTACTCCCCTAATTAACTAAAGTCTAATTACATTGCCTCGGCTAGTGGAGAGTTTACTTTGGAACATGATGACTTGGACTACTATGACGGTTATGAAACTCAAATTTATGATCTACCGGATGAAAAGAAAATTTTTTGTAATTATTATGATATTCGGTTAAAGAGTCATGTTAGGAAGTGGTTGTTGTTTTTTCTGTGTAAGTCATAAAGAGTGGCATGTCACTCTTATTTGTTAGTTAGGTAAGTAGCATTTTGATGCTTGCTAGTGTCCTTTAAGAACTGAGGATAAGGGATTTCACCCTTATCATTGTACTTAAACGTTTTTTTGGTGTAATACAATTTACCGGGGAAACCCTTTACCCAAAAAAAATAATGAAAAACTCAAGACGTTTGTTTAAGGACTAAGACTCGACTGACTTTTAATAAACGAGAGTGGGATTCGTTTATTGGTTGACATAAATATATTATGAGGATGACTTCTTAAAGGGAGACGAATGACACTTAATATCTTAGCGAGATATGCCAAAATATATACTTTAAAAGGATAAAAAGAAAGATAAGACGAGGATGGAGACGATATGCTCTTGGATGAGATGAAAAAGATTCCATAGGGCTAAAAAATATGGAAGGATGAGCGAGACTAAAGAAGGAAGGTGTTGACAAAAGGTTGTCAGAAATGATTGATATATCATTTGCACTAACAATTGATGTGCAATTGATCCTATCAATACAAAGGTGGGTGATTAGGAATTCAAAGGTTTGTTTAGTGTTTTGTTGGTTGACAATGTTGAGGAATAAAATAGGTATAAGAAAGGAGGTGGTAGTTCTTTCATGGTGGAAAAATAATAAGAGACTTAACAATGTGGTGACTCAATAACACTTGAACATTGAATATCTTCTTTATGTTCTTCACTTTCTAGAAAGTGGCAAGTTTAGCGAAGGAGTGACATTTGCATTTCGTAAATTACTTAAATATTTCGGATGAGGAGGAATTTTAATAGTAACAAGACTATTAAAAGAGAAGAAACGTTTAGACGTGAGAGGAAACGTTAGAGGAGACAAGACTTATTAGAAGTGAAAAAGAACTTTTAGAAGTGAGAAGAAACGTCAAAAGTAAAAAGACTATTAGAAGTGAGACGACTATCCGAAGTGAGAAGATTATTGGGAAAGAGAGGAACCGTTTAGAAGTTAAAGGACCATTTGAGGTGAGAAAAGAAGTTTACGAGAAGTGAGGACAAAGATGTAAGAAGATTTATGAGTATGACGATTGTAAAGATTGTATAATGAGACACATTTTATTATGAAATTCACTTGACTATTAACAACAATGATGCTTGTGAGTGTTAGGATGTGAGGATGACCCATTGATCTATAAAGAGATATTGGGCATAGGTTTGGGTGTAGGAAAGACGTCATCTCTTAGCAGTAGAAAAGAGAGAGGGTGAGTTCGTTTAATGATTGAAAAGAAATGACATATATCTCAAGCCTGCTGCCGGCGGTCCCAGATATATCTGGGGGTCGCCAAAATAGATACGGGGGCCATCGGACCGCCAACAGGAGAGGAGTTTAGGGCATGACAAATTTTATGAAAGGAGTGACATTTTAATTTACATTTTGCTAATTAAAAATACTCAAAGTACTTCGAATGAAGTAGTTAAGTTGCCACGACACATGGAACAGAGAATAGACTAGAATCTAGACTAGTAGAAAAGAAGAGAAAGATTTACGGAATGTGTTCCATCATTCCTAGACCTAGACAAAGACAATTTAACGATTCGCGGTTGAGGGGTAAAGAAAGAATGTCGACAATGTTATCTTCAGACGCAACCTATTCGAATGGAGATGTTTCCATTTGAACATTGTCCCGAAGAAAATGGTGACGTATCTTTGGTGTGTTTCATACGCGAAAATAATAATAATAATAATAATAGCAATAATAAAGAAGAAAACAAACGAAGATGAAGGTGACGAGCTTGACAATATCAAGACGGATGGTGGTCTTCTCGAGTATTGTGAATGGTCATAAAACAATCTCATGATGATGTATAAGGTTATCTTAAAGGTGATAGCGGAAATAGTAGAGGAAAGAGATTAGCCATCTATATGGTTGTAGAGGCGAGGTTGAGTGAGAAGGAAGAGGTGTGATCGAAAGATAAAGAGTGTTTTCGTTAAAGAGAAAGAATGTTTTCGTCGAAGAGAAAGAATGTTTTGTAGAAGAGAAAGAATGTTTTCGTCTAAAGAGAGAATGTTTTCGTCGAAGAAAAAGAATGTTTCGTCGAAGAGATAGAATGTTTTCGTCGAAGAGAAAGAATGTTTTGTCTAAGAGAAAGAATGCTTTCATCGAAGAGAAACCATTAATTTATTGCTATTCAAAAGCACATCGTCGAGTTAATGATGCTCCTTAGATTCCAAAATGTGAAAATCAACATCAAGCAACCAGAAAAAAGCATGTTAATGATTAAGTCGGAAGTAAAAGAGAGGAAGAGAAGGTACAGGGAAGAAGAGGGCCCCATTTCTTGAGTAGGATGTTTTATTAAATTCAAATATGCAAAATGCAATTAGTAAAATCAATTGCTAATAATGCTAACAACTGACTAATAGCGGAAAGTTTAAGAAAGATATATTTTTATTGCATAATATAGGCGTTGAAAAAGGGAGAAAGCTAATTGAACAATCAGAGATGAAATAAGGCAATCCAATGAAAAAGGCCTACAAAACGAAACTAGAAAGAAGCAAGCGCTTAATCATAAAATACACAAAAATTTCAAGAGCCTCATCGGCTTCGCCATCACTTACGTTCAATATAAAAGACAAAAAAAATCCGCTTAAATCACTGGATAATAACCTGAGAAATCTCAATAGATTTTTAGACACCCTCCCTATTGACCCTCTAGATAGTAAGCCTAAAAATCTCCGATATAGATAAGATTTATGACGCAAGCAAAAAGCACCATCCTAGAATCCTGTCCCTGTTCCTCCTCTGTGCGTTGCCCTGGCCCATTACCCCCCTACTACCCTCCTCACGAAATCCCCCTCCTCCTCCCCTCGCCCCCCCCCCTACCCCCTCCACACATTCACCTGCTCTCTCCCTCACCCTTTCCTCCTCCGCACCCTCTCCTCTCCCCCCTCTATCTCCCCCCAATCCCCTGTTTGCTTTGCATCCCCCCCCCCTTGTTCGAATAGGCTTTTTAAGGCCTTTAAGCTTCTTTACCACTCGGAACATATCAAAACCAGACACATGAGAAGACCACCCGTCACGAACCAAACCTTTAAATCTTTTATCAAGAATAGCAACATTAAAGAATTTAAAAGGTTTCGGCTTAAGCTTCACACGAGATGGAATAGAAAGAACCGAGGGAGAATGATCAGAAATCCTATAAGGCTTGAAAATAGCATGAACTCCCACAAACTGATCCTGAAATTCGAGATTAGCAAGAACACGATCAAGTTTTCGAAGAATACCATCCTTACCTTTAGGTTTCTGGTTCCAAGTGAAATGCAAACCCGTTCTTTGAACATCCATTACTTCCATAGTCTCAACACACTCTTTAAACTTACGCATGGTGATATCTAAAGTCGAAGGACCTATAGAAGTATCATCCACATAAAGAGAAGCGTTAAAATCACCAAGAAGACACCACGACCTGTTGTTAATGTAACGTTTATGCAAACAAAGGCTGCTCCACAGCGGCCGTCTATGGATATAGTAGTTGTGAGCGTAAACAAAGGAGCAAAAGAACTCCTTTTTATCAGCTTTAATCCAAATACGAGTATGAATAACTTGAGGATCTTGATGTATAACACTAACATCCACATCATCATGGTTCCAACCAACAATAATGCGCGTGCCTTTAAGACAAGACGACACATTAGAAACCTACTTCTAATGCTTAAAAACATGCATACACAATCTATCAAGGTTACGGTTCGCCATATGAGATTCAAGAATAGCGCACACCAAGAGTTTATTTTCATAAATAACTTGACGAATCTCAGATTGTTTAGGGGAGAGATTCATTCCCCTAATATTCCAAGAACCAACATTAATCATGAGGAAACACGTTCTAAGGGAGTGCTTGCCTCTTGATCATTGCTAGACTCTTGAGAAACTAATTTTGTACCCTCTTTCATTGTAATGTACTCATCCACATCCTCGCTGTCACTATCATTCACAACATGGAAAGCGTTGTCATTCGTCCCCCCATTATCTTCGTCCCATGTCCTGGAATCATCCTCCTCTAAAGCACTAAACGAATTAGAAGTAGTAACCTTGATAGGTTCAACAAGGGGTTTAGAACTGCCATTTCCAACATTCTTCTTATTCTCATTTGAGCTCACTTTCTGTTTAGACGTTTCATCCTTTTCAACACGACGATATTGTAAGTTTAAGGCTGGTTTAGATAAACGAACCCCTTCCACCTGTTTCTTGCTGCTCTTCTTAGTTCTCACCTTCATCTTTTTTTATTCGTAGAAACCCTTCATCTGGAAATTTTCATGTTAGAAACCTCCCTAGGCAATATTTAGGGCACCTTATCACTAACATGGATAAATAATCTTACACGAAGCCACACCTAGGAGGAGTCACATTTCGTATTCAATGTCAATCGTTAGCAAAAATTATGTCCTTCCTTGTCACAACGTGGTATTGCAATATGACCAAAGATTCCATGAGATAAACATCAGCTGAGTTCTCAATAAGCGCCTAGCATACGTAAATCCTGCCCAAGAATGCAACATATATTACTTTTGTAGGAGTCAAGCATTAAGTGGCTTCCCAATGGAGTAGTGATATGACTAAGCAATTCAAAATACGGCACTTAGGCACCATGATGACCATCTTAACCTAAACCGGGAACGCGCTTAATCTCAGCCTTCTTCAAAAATAGTATTAGGAGTACTACTTCATTCAAAATCAATGGCATGACGAATCAGCCTATGGACACTTCTATACAACTCTCCATACCCTCATGAGTATCAAATTGAAACAGAAAAAACTCCTCATGAAGTTGAATTTGCTTTAATCTTTACTTGGCCCATGTATTTTTAACATAGTTCTCCACAAGTGGAAAAGCTAAACGGTCACCAATAAAATAGCCATAGAGAGTATTAATGAACCTGGCATTGACAGCCTCAATGACCTCAATTGGTATAGTCACAGCTGCGCTATTCACACTAAGCTCATTACGCAGCTCCTTAATCTTAACCGCCTTTTTCAATGGCTGTTCATTTAAATGCATTAGTAAGATCATTGCTAATCGAATTAAGAATTGCTTGAAGACTATTATCAGCCCTAATCAATCGGCTTTTATTCTGGGTAGGAGTATTACGGATAATATTTTGTTGACTCGGGAGCTCATGCATAATTATCATTTGGATAGGGGTACTCCTAGATGCGCGTTTAAAGTTGACATCCAAAAAGCATATGACACGGTGGATTGGGATTTTTTGCGTATTATCCTTCATGGTTTTGGTTTTCATGATAAGTTGGTTTCCTGGATCATGGAATGTGTTACTACTACATCGTATTCCATTTGTGTTAATCGTTCTCTTCATGGTTATTTCAAAGGAAAAAGAGGGCTTCGTCAAGGAGACCCTTTATCTCCATACTTGTTTAGGCTTGTTATGGAAGTTCTTACGCTTATGATTTAAAGGAAAGTTCAAGAGACAGACCGATTTACATACCACAGGTATTATTCTAAGATGGAACTTGTTAATCTTTGTTTTGCCGATGACTTGTTCCTTTTTGCATATGGTGATGTTAATTCTACTAGCATCATTAAGGAGGCGTTGGATGAATTTAAAAATGCTTCTGGTCTTGTTCCTAGTCTCCCTAAGAGCACAGCTTACTTTTGTAATGTCCTTAATCATGTTAAGCTTTTGATTCTCCAAGTTCTCCCGTTTGATGAAGGTAAGCTCCCGGTTAAATACCTTGGTGTTCCTTTGGTTTCTTCTCGTCTTATGGTGAGAGATTGTAATAAGCTGGTTGATAAGGTTCATATCCGTATTCAAGATTGGAAGAATAAATTCCTTTCGATTGCGGGTCGGTTACAACTTATTCAATCTGTTCTTGGTTCAATGCATATTTATTAGGCATCGGTTTTTATCTCTCCCTACTTAGTGTGTTAATCAATATGAGAGCTCTTGCGTCAATTCTTATGGTGTCACGGGTCCTCGGGGAAAGGAAAATCGAAGGTTGCTTGGGAGATTGTTTGTCTCCCCAAATTTGAAGGCGGTCTTGGTATTAGAAGGCTTGAGTGCTTTAATGCGGCTCTTATGGCTTCTCACATTTGGAAACTTCTTACATTGAAAGAATCACTTTAGGTGAAATGGATTCATGAATACAAGTTGAAAGGTCATAATTTTTGGGATATCCCTTTGCGTGGTAACATGTCATGGGGATGGAGGAAAGTTCTGAAGTTACGTCATACTATTCGAAGATTCATTAGGAGCCAAAATTGGTAACGGAATGGAGACTTTAATTTGGTTCGATTCATGGACTAATTTGGATCCTTTTGCTAATCGTATTACTCCTTGTGATATTGCGAGGGCTGGTCTTTCTCTTTAATCTAAGGTCAAGGATGTTATTGTCCATGGGGATTGGGTTTGGCACAAAGATTTCTTTATTTAAAAATACACCCTTTCTAAATGATTACATACGTCCCCCTATATTGATTGATACTTTGATAAAGAGCTAGTGTGGTGTAACAGCCAAGAGGTTAATATCAAGAAAATTTTTAGTTTCCCAATTGTGGACTGATATCGGTTTTATCGTTGCTAGGTGAATTGGTTACAGTTATGGGTATTGGTTACCGTCATGTCATTCCAAGACATGCTATTATTTCTTTGGCTAAATTTTTCATAAAAAAGCTTAAAAACTCAAGACTCTATTCTAGTTTTTTTTGGGGATTGTGTCGTATTCTCTTGGTGGGGTTTTGTTGTTATGTGAAGGTGTTCCTGATTTCAATGATCATCTTTTTTTTGAAATGTCCCTTTGCGAGTGGATATTTGGAACAAAATAAAGGTATGGCTGATCTCGGGGTTCATCAAAGCCACATATGTTTATTGATTTAATCTCATAATCTTTTACCTGTTTGTTAAAAGGCGTACAACACGTAGCATGATTGCGAAGCTTGTTGTTGCTGCTACCGCTTATTATGTGTGGCAAGAACGTAATTGGAGACTGTTTAAGAAAGGTAAGCGTTCTTCGGATCAGATTGTGGAATGCATCTTATCTACTATTCGGCTCAAACTTTTGTCATGCAAGTTGAAGAAGTCCAAGAGTGGTGAAAGTCTTGCGAGGCTTTGGGATCTTCCTGAAGCAGTTTTCGTCTAATTGTTATGATTAGTGTTTTTTGTTTATGCACCTTTAGGTGGTTTTTCCCTATTGGTGTTATTGGCTATGTAATAGTTTAGATCTCTTATGGCATGTCATATGAGCTAGTGGTTGTTCAAGCTCTTGCTTGAGGTTAATGTGACGCTCTGTCACATTCCATTGTACTTATCGGTTTTTGGGTTATTAATATATTTTACCAGGGAATCTTCCCCTTTACCCAAAAAAAAATCATTCACTTAAGCCTCGCCGTCCGTCATAACTTCCAAAACTTCATCATCTTAGAAACAAAACTGTAGCATAAACCACACATTATTTCCAAGAACTTCCAAATAGCCTTCGCGGCTAACTTCCATAGGGCCCCAATATCTTGAGCCATGGAAAACTTTCGGACCCGCTTCAGTAAAGTTACCGCATCTTTCTCAAGTTCCCCAAAATAAGAAAATGAGAAAGGGAGAAATTCATATCCAATATCCGCACATTTAGTCATATACTTACCCCGTTTGCGTTGTGCAGCATCAATCACCGCCCGACCTGGCACGAAATCAGCCATCCCAGTTTGTGTCAAAGGTGAGGACCCTGTCAAATCCACACACACATCAAGCCCCCCTCCCACGAATAAAGTAACATATTCGCAGGACGCAAGGCTTTGTCACACCCTCCACCAAGCCCAATGTCAACTTCTTTGCCAGTTGAAATCCCTGACCAGAAACAAATGTCTACCAAGGTATCATGCACCGCGTTATGTCGATGCTTGATACCAATAACGCCAGCGTTTCCCCATAAACATCCCCCGTAAAGACCTTAGAACAAGTTGAGCACGGCTTTGAGATAGCAAATAACACCTAACCGGTAACACAGAACACAACGGCAAGTCTTACCGTTCATTATTATTATTATTATTATTTCGCGTACGAAACACACCGAAGATACGTCACCATTTCTTTCAGAACAATGTCCAAAAGGAAACATCTCCATTCGAAAAAGTTGCATCTGAAGATAACATCGCCGATATTCTTTCTTTACCCCTCAATCACGAATCGTTAAATTGCCTTCGTCTAGGTATATGAATGATGGAACACATTCCATAAATCCTTCTCTTCTTTTCTAATAGTCTCGATTCCAGTCTATCTTCTATTCCATGCATTGTGACAACTTAACTACTTCATCTGAAGTAATTTAAGTATTTTTAATTAGCGAAATGCAAATTAAAATGTAACTCCTTTCACAAAATTTGTCAATCCCTAAACTCCTCTCCTGTCGGCGGTCTGGCGGCCCCCAAAACTATTTTGGCGGCCCCTAGATATGTCTGGGACCGTCGGCAGCAGGCCTGTCATATTTGTCATTTATTTTTCAAATCATAAAAATGAACACCCTCTCTCTTTTCTGCTGCTAAGAGCTGACGCCTTTCCTACACCCAAACCTATGCCCTATCTCTCTATAGATCAATGGGTCATCCTCACATCCTAACACTCATAAGCATCATTGCTTTTGTTGTTAATAGTCAAGTGAATTTCATAATGAAATGCGTCTCATTCTCAAATACAATCCTTACAATCGTCATACTCACAAATCTCCTCACATCTTGGTTCTTACTTCTTGTAAACCTCTTTTCTCACCTCAAATGGTCTTTTCACTTCTAAACGGTTCCTCTCTTTCTCAATTGTCTTCTCACTTCTGATAGTCTTCTCACTTCTAATAGTCTTTTTACTTTCGATGTTTCTTCTCACTTCTAAATGTTCCTTTTCACTTCTAATAAGTCTTATCTCCTCTAATGTTTCTTCTCACGTCTAAACGTTTCTTCTCTTTTAAAAGTCTTGTTACTATTAAATTCCTCCTATATCTCTCCTAACTTAATTATTTCATCTGAAATATTTAAGTAATTTGTGAAATGCAAATGTCACTCCTTCGCTAAACTTGCCACTTTCTAGAAAGTGAAGAACATAAAGAAGATATTCAATCTTCAAGTGTTATTGAGTCACCACATTGTTGAGTCTCTTATTAATTTTCCACCATGAAAGAACTACGACCTCCTTCCATATACCCACTTTATTCCTTAACATTGTCAACCAACGAAACACTAAAAAACCTTTGAATTCCCAATCATCCACCTTTGTCTTGATAGGATCACTTGCACATCAATTGTTAGTGCAAATGATATATCAATCATTTCTGACAACCTTTTGTCAACACCTTCCTTCTTTAGTCTCGGCTCATCTTCCTATTTTAGCCTTATGGAATCATTTTCATCTCATCCAAAGCATATCGTTTCTCCATCCCTCAATCTATCTTTCTTTTTATCCTTTTAAAGTATATATTTTGGCATATCTCGCTAAGATATTAAGTGTCATTCGTCTCCCTTTAAGAAGTCATCCTCATAATATATTTATGTCAACCAATAAACGAATCCCACTCTCGTTTATTAAAAGTCAGTCGAGTCTTAGTCCTTAAACAAACGTCTTGAGTTTTTCATTATTTTTTTTGGGTAAAGGGTTTCCCCGGTAAATTGTATTACACCAAAAAAACGTTTAAGTACAATGATAAGGGTGAAATCCCTTATCCTCAGTTCTTAAAGGACACTAGCAAGCATCAAAATGCTACTTACCTAACTAACAAATAAGAGTGACATGCCACTCTTTATGACTTACACAGAAAAAACAACAACCACTTCCTAACATGACTCTAAGTCTAAGTACTCTATCCATCCCGGTTCTGAAAAGATGTACCAAGACATGAAAAAGCTATATTGGTAGCCCAATATGAAGGCCGACGTCGCCACATACGTTAGCAAGTGCTTGACATGTGCAAAAGTTAAGGCCGAACATCAAAGGCCATCAGGACTGTTAGTACAACCAGCAATACCCGAGTGGAAGTGGGATAATATTACGATGAATTTTATCACCAAGCTTCCTAAGTCGTCACAAGGTTTTGACACCATCTGGGTGATTGTGGATCTACTTACAAAATTTGCTCACTTCTTGCCAATAAGGGATAATAACCCATTGGACAAATTGGCAAGGTTGTACTTGAACAGGATAGTAGCAAGACATGGAATACCTGTTTTTATCATCTGTGATCGTGATGGGAGGTTCACATCAAACTTCTGGAGATCATTTCAGAAAGATTTAGGTACAGATCTAAGTATAAGCACCGTGTATCATCTAGAAACCAACGGTCAGAGCGAGAGGACTATTCAAACTCTCGAGGATATGCTACGTGCTTGCGTGATCGATTTTGGAAAGGGTTAGGTTAAACATTTGCCATTAGTCGAATTTTCATATAACAACAGTTATCACGCTAACATAAAGGCCGCACCTTATGAGGCACTTTATGGCCGAAAATGTCGATCACCTATGTGCTGGGCCGAAGTTAGAGAAGCTCAACTGACTGGTCCAGAAATGACACAAGAAACAACAGAAAAGATTGTCCTAATCAAGCAGAGAATTCAAGCTGCTCATGATCGACAAAAAAGCTATGCTGATTTGAAGCGAAAGTCGATGGAGTTCGAAGATAGGGACAGGGTTATGCTCAAGGTCTCACCTTGGAAAGGGGTTGTACAATTCGGTAAGCGGGGTAAGTTGAACCCGAGATATCTCAAACCTTTCAAGGTATTAGCCAAGGTTGGGAAGGTTGCCTACAGGTTGGAACTTCCTCAAGAGTTAAGCAGGGTTCACCATACTTTCCATGTGTCTAATCTAAAGAAATATTATTCTGACGAACCATTAGTCATGCCGTTGGAAGGAATTCACGTTGACGATAAGCTCCAATTTATGGAAGAGCCCGTTGAAATCATGGACCGGGAGATCAAACGATTAAAGCGAAGCCGGATACCATTGGTTAAGGTTTGCTGGAACTCTAGGAGAGGTCCTGAGTTTACTTGGGAACGTGAAGATTCGTTCAAACAGAAATACCCACAACTTTTCACAAACCGGGCTTCGTCATCCACTACAAGGTCTTAAGCTTTGAGGACAAAGCTCTTTTAACGGGTGGAGACTGTAACATTTCTTAATTTCAGGTCATTTTACGACTCTGATTATTCTTCACTATTTATTTTAGTCCAACACGCGATTACTTTTAATTTAACTTTTAAGATAAATCGCGTAGACTAGAAATAATCATTTAACGTAAACGGTCACCAAATAAATTAAGGTTTACGTCAAGCAAGTATTAGGTAATTATTAGGAAGATAATTATTGACTTTGCGCATTTTATTTTTATTGGTCACGTAAAGGGGTTACGTTTCGCAATAAAAATACGTTTAGGCACACTCCGGGAATACCTAGACTTACCTAGACTCAAACCAATATCCACTTTTAATCCTTAAACATAAAAATTATTCAATTCTTATGTTAAAAACCTATTATGGCCAAATATAGGTAAACAAAAACCATAACACAATGGATACTTACACTACATTTGCAACTATCTCTTAATTAAATCTTGTACTTGTGTAATCTTAGTAAGATTTCAAAATCCTTTATTTTCCCTCCTTAAACCTACTCGTCCCACTTATATAATCAACTAGAAATCTTCCTAAGTACATGTACAACATAGGATTAATTAAGGCTTGTCCTTAATGTTTCCTAGTAACTTAATACATAATGGATAATAACCATTTGACCCTTTTCTTGCTCTTGACATCCACGGCTAGTAACAACGATACACACACCTTAAACAACTAGCAAATCTCCTAATGTCCTAGTTAAGTACATGTACATATATCTTCTAATTATTGCATTATACTTAGGAGATATAAACTTGGGATTAATCCTAATACACATTGTGTAAAGACCACTTTGGATCCTTTCTTGGCTCTTTGATACCCGCGGCAACAACAACATACACACAACCTTAAGTTTCCAAATCTTAAGCAAATCTTGTACCAATTATCTTGTAATTAAGAGATGTACTAGGAGGTATTAGCAAAACCATGTGTGGCTAACTAGAAACCTTAAAAACCACTAATAGGGCACGGTTTGGTTTGGAAATGAGAAATAGAAAGCTAACTAAATCTTAAGCCTATATATACACACTTACACTTGACACTTAACATTTCTTGAAACCCTTAAACACCCAAACTCTCTCTCAAGCAAAACCATCTCATTTCCTCTCTTGTTTCAGTTCATATGCTGCCGAGACCATATTCGAACCTAAACCCACCATCACATATACTTCTAAGCTCATTCAAACACACAAGTAATACTAGGAATTCATCGTATTAAGTCATAAGAGGGTACACGAGCCAAGACTTGGTTACTTAATAAGCTTTGGAGCTTAGGGTCGTCATACATTCAAGGATACACGTCGGTTGTCATTTCTACGCGTCCAAACTCGAACCCAAGACTCTAGGACTCTTGTAAGTTGCATTCTAAGCTTATCATACTCATATCATACGTATTTCCCTTAGTTGCTAGTTAATTTGGCCACGATTAGTTTGTAAATAACAAACTCACGTGAACTCGTATATGCATAGTGAAAAGCATACATGTTCTACACAAGTACATATATATAATGTTGCTTGTGTGGTGAACTAGAAGCCATAAGGCACGTAACAAAGGTCTCATGTATAAACTAGAACGCTTAAACACGACATGCACACGTAAAGGTTTAGCCAAGAGGCTTGGTAACAAGTTTGGTAAACGCAAACATAGACATGCCACGTAACATAATACTTAACAACTCGTTTTCTCGAAAAAGATGTGTACGCTAAAATATATTCGATCTAGATTACTTGGAATGGATTGAGAGGGGTTAACAAAACCCTAACGAGCCACTATCGGGCCTAACGAGCCACTATCAGGCCCAACAGCCCAAATAACGAGTGCTTATGTGGGCCAACGGCTTATTTATAAGCTATAGCAGAACCTAGGGGCTTTTTAGAGATCCTAAATACTTATGGACCTAGGCTGGATAAGCCCACACCCTCGAAACCCTTACCGGGTTCTTAACGGGCCTAAAAGCCCATTAACGAGCTTATTGGCTTATAAATAAGCCGAGTAATAAAAACAGACCCACAAGTGCTTATTTAGACTAGAAAATAAGTTGGATCACATTATAAAGCCTTAATAAACCTTTTGAAAACTTTCGAGTTAGAGTTATTGGGCTAACAAGCCCAATAAGCTTGAATAAGCTCAAATAAGCTCACCCGAGCTTATTTTTTTGTGAAACAGCTTACCTAACGTTTGCAACGCTTATTGGAAGCTAAAATTATGCACCACACTAATTGAAAACCCTTAATGGGCCTCGAAAGGCCTACCAGGTTTGGTTATACGGGGCCGAAGGCCCAATAGACGCAAAATGAGCTCATCCGAGCTTATTTATAAGGCAAATAGTTCTTGTAGCTTAATTGAGCTTAAGGAAAACGTTTGTCACTATTAAAATTCCTTTTAGACCTCTAAAAAGCTTAAATGCGCCTTATTGGGCCGAAAAGCCCAATAAGCTAAAAATAAGCTCATCTGAGCTTATGAATAAGCCAACTCAGTTAGATTTGCTTATTGGAGCTTAACAAAACCTATTGCCACTTATTAGAACTTAATTGGGCTTAAAATGTAATTTTTGTAAGTTAAGGGACTAAAAGTGTAAAACTAGAAATTTGAGGTTTAAAACTGCCAAAAACTGTTTTTATAAAGTCTAGGGGCTATTTTTGTCAATTCTAAAACTTGAGGGACTGTTTGAAAGTACAAGGACCGAAAGTGTACTTTTCTTAAGTTAAAGGACTAAAGGTGTAAATATGGAAACCTAGGGGTTTTAAAATGTAAGTATTATATTTTCTTAAACATAGGGACTGTTTTTGTAAATATAAAAAACCTAAGGGTATTTTATGAACGAAAGTGAATTTATAAACACTTAACGAATCGGACGAGTTATAATATTATTCGGATATTATACGAATTAAAACACCACTTAATAAATATGAATATTTATTAATAACGCTCATACATATACTGGAACGTATGTAATCGTACACTTTCCCAAGAGCCATCAAGAAAAGACAAATACAATAAACATGTGCACCACCACACAAGTGATAACAGTATATATGAATTAACAATTTATTGTAGTTTATGCGTTAAGTCGTTAGCCTAAACTTGTAAACTAAGACTGGCCGTATTTACTTAGGTATTTGACGGTGTGATTCAATTACCATTCTTGGATATATTTATCATTCACAGAGGACTACCTACTCAGGTGAGTTCATAGCCCCATGCTTTACAATTATTTAAATGATTTACATCTTTGGGGTGAGAACATGCTTTGTTTTACAAATTGGACGCAAGTGTACATTTTATACAATGATTACGTGTTTGCCTAAGTAGCGATAACCCACTGAGCCCATTATCATGAACTGTCAATTACTAGATTGTGAGCGCGAGTGTTATAAATAGATCTATTTGGGATTGACATCCCCGTTTGGGTGAGTAGCGCTCACTGTGCCGGTTTGCCGGACAACAAACGTATACCATGTCGGATTTGGGATGTTGCGGGTTAGAACATCATTCACGGGCAAATGTTGGCAATTTATTGCATTCATACATGTCGAGCTTCAGTGTCATGAGCTTAGGAAAACGTAATTACTTTTTATGATGTTTGCATCTGTTGCTAAATCATACACTTGGAAATCTTGCGGTCCTTCAATTGATTTACATAAACCTATGAATTCACCAACTTTATGTTGACGTTTTAAGCATGTTTTTCTCAGGTCAATAAGGCACGAGGTGCCAAGATACATTGGGGGTCACTCTTTGGAGAGTCAGTACTAAAGATTTGGGGCGTATTACATTTTGGGAACATTTGTTATAAACCGAAATCTTTACTTATATTGTCGAACAATTTGAAGCCATGAGCTTATGTAATGAACAAGTATTTTGTTAATCCAATGTATCTTTTTAAAACGACACGTTTAGTGGTCGTTCTCATATCTTGTGCTATTGATCTATGAAGTAACGCCCTTGGATATTCAATATTCCGCTGCTACCCAGATTTGGGGGTGTTACACCGAATGGCCGACTTAAGTAGATATTCTAAAGAACGATGAACGGGAAGAAACTCCCGAACAGACAGAAACAGATGAGCATGAAAATGCTCACATACCTGTTGCCATGGCTAAGAAGATTATAGAAATGATCTCTCAAGAAATAGCTAAAGCATAGGTAGCATCATTGTCTCACCATAAGGAATATTTTAGTAATACTATCTCCTAAACTATCAAGGAAGAATTAATTGCAAATTTCGCGGGACGAGTAAAGGAAGTCACGTATAGTGACTTCTCGGCTTGTAACCCACCATCTTACTCTGGAGAAAGCAATCCCTTTCTATGTCATAGATGGATTCAAGATGTTGAGGGAACGTTTGATACAAGCAAATGTCCTGACAATTTACGGGTTAAATTCACAGCTAACCTTCTTAACCTTTTCGCTGGTCGTGCAAAAGAATGGTGGAATAATCTTGTGCAACAAGGTTAAGGAGGAAGAAGAAGAGATTGGATCACTTGAAACAACATTAAACTTAGTTAGTGATCAAGAATTTTAGAGAGAGAAAGAAGATTTAAGTGAGAGAAAGGAAACTAAAAAATCTGTACAAAGATGTCTGCCAACTGCTAGAGAATAGCGCAATTTTTATAGGCAAGGAGGAGTAACGTCTCCCATGGGCAGTCCCAGCGGTCCTAGATATATCTGGGGGCCGTTCTGCCTATCAGGGGGCCGCCCCTAGGTAGACGCTTCCATTTTTATCTTTTAGTAGGAAAGGTAAAATCTGGTGTAGAAGCTTCTATTTTGGGGGGAAAACTAGATTTGAATTTTTATATTTAAACAAAACATTTCTTTTATAAATAAAAATATTTTGTATATTTTTATTTTTGTAAAAATACTTTTATAGAAATGTTATGTTTAAGAAAAATTATTTTCTTGATCACTAGTCATGTTTAATGATTTGTTTATACATATCTTAAGTGATTTGCGTCGAAATGGAAGTTTACGATTAATAACATGTAAACGTTTATTTTTATCGTTGATGTTTTTAGATTTTGTCATCTTTGATATTCGTTCAAAAACCCCTCTTAATATATAATATATAAAAAAATATACATATACGTAAGCTAAGTATCATACAAATTATTCTTAGGAAAGAATAATAAGTAATCAACACGGGTATCGTTCTCCTCGGTGAGAGGTGAATGGAGATTCACGATTATGTCGAGAATCGAGCTTGAATGTCATTTAAGTTTTGGTTTTGGTTAACGCAAAGGGAAAAATAAATTAAGGCACACTAATCTATTAAATAAAGCAATTAAACATTTAATCTAAAAACGTCTACTTAATAATAAAACGCGACTAAATAACTAAATGAGACAAATTAAAACTCTAAAAACTCAAATTGCAAATTTCATAAGTTAAATGACTTAAAATAATTTTTAAAAGATAGAGAATATTTTTTTTTGACTTTTTAAACTATTTAAAACTATTTTTATAACTAAATAATACTAGAAAATTAATTAAAAATATTAAACTATTTTATAGAAATTTGAGAAAATTCCTAAAATTACTTTAAGCTAAAAAGAAGGTTTGTAAAGAAAAATGAAACAATAAGCTCTAACCTATAAGTTGCTAAAATTCGAATAAGCTCCATAAGCTAAAACCTAAAAACGTGCATAAGTAATAAATGGTGAAAGGATCTTATGAAAAATACCCCAGGGCGCAGTGGTTGTGTGTGTGTGTTGTGAAGGGGAGGTCACAGGTTCAAAACATGTGGCCACCCTTTTTGATAAAATATTTTTTTATATATTTTATTTTTTAAAAAGCTAAAGAATAAGCAAAATAAAGAAGCTTTAATAAAAGAACTTATTGAAAAACCTTAAAAATAAGCTAGAAAAAGCTGATTCAAAATGATAGTTAGCTTAAAAGCTAACGTGACAATTTAACTAAAACTTGATTAGTGTTTTGGACTTAATAAGCTAAGGTAAACTGAAAAAGCTTAAAACAAATATAAACCTAAACTTAATAAGCTGAAACAACTAGGAATAATCAAATGCAATAAACTTAAAAACACCTAGAATCATTAAGACATAATACTAAGACAGAAGCTTTAAGGGACTTTAGACAAATTTTAAACAAAGATAAAAGCATAATAAGCTAAAGTAAAAAGCTAAAAAGTTGAAAACAGATAGATTACACTAAGCTAATGAGTCAAATAAGCAAAGAAGTGATCTAAACATTGAAGGAAATAAGCTGAAAGAGGGGAAAGAAAATGGCAGACTACCCTATTGATTTTTGGCTTTTTGAAGATTTAAGCTAAAAATAATATGAAAGGCATTAAAACAGCAGACTAAGTCAGAATCCAAAAAGGGCTTGTGACAGCTTTTAGGATAACTTTTAGGACACATAAGCTTTAAAAGGAAAGGCTAAAAACTAAAAAAAGATAGAACTTATCATGTAATAAGCTAAATCCAACAAAATCTAGCATAAATTAAGCTATAACTTGACCTCAAATGATCTGCATAATCAGACCTTTAAACCTTAAAATCTCTTGACCATTTTTGACATTTGGACTCTAAAAGCTAAACCAAGACAAAACAGATTCACTTTGATATATTTTGAGCCAAATTAAGCTCAAAAACAACACTTGATATGCATATTAAAGGACTTAGCTTAATAAGGCATTTTAGGAAACTATTAAAATGACAGATTTAAGACACTTAAGAAAAAAACTACAAACTTTAATTAAACTAATACTAAACTTACTAAAACTATCCCTAAGTCTTAATTTGAGCTTACTAAAGCTGACCTAATGACCAAAAGCAACACAAGCAGTTTTAACTAAGTTAAAACTGCTTGTGACAAACACCCCTTTAAGATTTGAAAACTCATAATAAGCCAAAACAGATCCAAATAAGTCCTGGTTTTTGAAAACAGATGATGAATTAAGCATAACAATAAAAAATAAGCAAAAACTTTGAACCAATAAGCACTTCTTAATAAGCTAAACTTAAATAAGCAGATTTAACTAATTTAAGCAGTTTTAGCTAAAACACAAAGGAAACTATCACTAGCTATAAGCTAAGCAAAATAAGTTGCATTTAGATAAAATAAGTAAAAATAAATAGAGAATAAGCACAATTAAGCATAGCAATAAGCTGAATGAGATAATAAGCTACAATAGAGAAATAGAAATGTCTACCTTTTTCCTAGCTAAACATGGATAAAAACAAATGCTCAAATGAGCTAATCTATAATGCTAGCTTAAAGAATAAGCTAAGAATAAGCCCTATAAGCCCTTCTTTCTCTGGCTTATCTTCCAAGTGGCTTATTCAATCAATTTGAATGGATTTAATGAAACTGCTTATCCAGTTAAGCTTAAAGCAAGCTTAACTGAATGAATGATAGCTTATCAAGTAATAAGAGCTTATTGAGCTTAATTAAGTAAAATCCAAACACATTTTGATTAAATTGCATAAAAGTAAAAGCTTAAATTCAACAAACAAATTAAAGGAAACTGACTTTTATTAATAGTAAAATGTTTACAAGCTATGAAATAACATTAAAGAAGTACAATAAGCTGGAAATAAGCTGAAGATTACATAATAAGCTATACTACACTACTCCTAAACTAGATATCTTGCACTGTGTGATTGGCCTTCTATTTATAGCACCATGAAGAAACTTCTAGCCCTTGAGACGCTCCTCCACCCACCTTGATCTCAACCCTTGATTATAACAAACTCAAATCCAACCCTTGGATCACGTACACGTCAAATCCACCAATAGTAATCCTTAGGATTGCCAGCGTGGATGCTTGTGTGTCAGGCGTGTCAGGGGCTTCTAGAAGTACTCGTGTGTATGGAGTGGAGATTGGGTGCGTGGATTTACCCTGGTGAAATGGGAGGGAAATTAGGGGAGATAAACAGTAACTTGTTTCAACGTTTATATCTCAGGCTTTGACCCGAGTGTTGACTTGGGTTATGGATTGGGCTTTGACTTAACTTGGGCCAAGAAATGGATAAATGGATTTAGGCTAATTGGACTTGGACTTATGTTATAAATAAGGCTTAAGGTTTATAAACTTCAAGTAATAATGGGCTGACCCGGCCCATTAAAATGGGTACGGGTTGGCCCATTAAAATTGAATATGCCTTCGGCTTCGTTTTCTTGCGCTCTTCTAATTTTCGTGCTTGATTTTGTCCGATTTGGCTTTGTTTTTGTCCTTTTATTTAATATCCGTACCTGCAAGACACAAATCATAAAATACACATATACAATGCTTTTTTATGTCATTTTCGTTCATTATTGGTCTTTTTAGCTCGTTTAATTAGGTAAAAGGTATATGTATTTAAGCACATACCAAAATCCCCCATACTAAGCTATTGCTGTGTCCTCACGCAATGTTATTAAATGATCGCTTATAACCTATAATAATTGCCAATAACCCTATAAACTAATCACCTCGAAAAGTAGCTAAGTGCTCATCTAAGGGGATTAAGAAATCATTAGTTTTGAAACGCTCCGTTTTACCATTTTTCTACACTTTTATTTCTCTATCTATTTTTATATTTTTCTTATTTTCCTTTTTCTTTTTTTTTTCTTTTTTTTATACTTTTTATACTTTTCTTTTAAGCAATCTAACTAAAGTGTTTGGACTTTCGTTATTTTCATAACTTTTAGGGTCATAGAACAAGAAGCGCCTATAGAATAATCTATAGATGTCCAAAGGATAAATTCATCGTTCCCGATTTTTCACTTGCCCCAAACCAAGCTCAAAAACGAAATCACCGTTAAAATACAAGATAAGATGCTAACACTACTCATATTTGTAACTTGTAAACTTTTCACTCCCGACAATTATTATATATTATGTGAGTGTGCTCATTTCAACTATGGATCAACATTTTAAGAAATTTGCAATATTTCTATGCTTCACGTTCCACCCAAGAATAATGAATGTGAAGGCGAGATCATCCCATGTAGCGACTTTCGTCTCGGCACATCCCAACCTTACGGCTAAGTGACCAGGATTTTGACACCTCACTGAGACTAGTATCGAGACGCACGGGCCTTCTGTTTTAAAACCATTGGTTTTCCCTATTATACATAGAAAAACTACAACTAAAGCAAATTAGTCTTAGTTTAAAAATATATTTAAATTTTAGAAAAATAGATTTTAACTATTTTTATTCAACAACTATATAATTTTTATATTTTTATATTTTGCTGTAATCATAATATATTACCCCCACCCTTTAAACGACTACGACATCGGTTGTGAGCCGGCAAGAAGTAGTGGTCTTATTTCGGTATCGGCCCCCACCTTATATGAAGACTGCCACATCGGTTGTGAGTCGGCAAGAGGCAGTAAACTGGCAAGGTATTTATTGCTACTTATTATTATTCATCATCATTCATTTTTTTTACTTGCAACATTTATTACCCGGTAAATAGAAAAATTTCTTTTTAGAAAATTTAAGTATATAGCTGAACTAAGACTAAATAAATTAATGTGATTACATTAATAAAGCTTAAAATTCAAAAATTGTTGATTAAGTTTAATTTCCAAAAAGAGCACTAATTTTAGTCCGGTTAAGAGCTTATGGAAGAAAAAGCTACAAATTACACTTATGAGCTTGTAAGATATCCAAATAATATTTGTTTAGCATCTAACTCATAATTTACTCTATCATTTCTCGTTCTTTGTAAATTTAAAATCTTTAATAAAAAGGTCCGCGAATGCTTAGTCAAATAAACTACCTTTGCATATTTAAAATCAATTATGCAAACTTGCGAAATCTTGGCTTGATTAAGCTAGAATTCGCATTTTAAAACTTCTTGTATAAAAGACTAGCAAAAGCTAAAGTTTATAACGGTTAAGGGACAAAGCTAAGAGCTCAACACGCTCGATCGAGTCAAAATTGATTCTTATTCTACCTAGCAGGAAAGTCAAACATTATGACAAAACACATATTTTATTTTTGGAAATTTTTTTAATTTTCGCATAAAATCACAATATATTTAGTGATAAAACAGGATTACGTGAAAACAACGACTACAGGTAAGATCAAATCGATAGATCCCCCCCATATTAGAACTGAACATTGTCCTCAATGTTTTAAGAAGGGTCTATACGTAAATCTAAAGCCGTTTATTAAGTATGTTAATAGATAAACGTTAGTCGATAAAATCTAGGATATTGGATTCCCGAGATAAGCATGCTAATGATTTGAAGCTCGAGTGTACGAAGGACCAAACGACGAGCACGAGAGTCTTCAAAATCCAGGAAATCCTGACAACACAAGCAGCCAAAACAAGAGAAAATGGAAAGAGGCGAGCCTCCTTATGTCACACTTATTAGAAAATAGAAAGAAGATAGAAAACACGGGTTGCCTCTCGAGAAGCGCTTTATTTTTGTTAATCGAGTCTTGAGCCTAACGCAATCCCCCATACTTGATTTGGTCAAGGATGATAGAAATGGAGATAAGGAACATCCAAGATAGGAATGTCCCCTCCATAAATCATCATCGGTCTTTTAGAATCATTAATAAGCTGAAAAACTTTAAAGCCCCGATGAGATAGAAGATGAGGAGATTTCTCCTCTTTTGAAATGAGAATTCCAGGATTAAAAACTTTGTCTTCATTTTTGGATGAAAATGGAAGCAAAGTGTTAAACACTGGATAAAGGGTGGGTAAAACATTAGGCACATGAACATAAAGTTCTCTTGTCGAATTATCAGAAATATCATCCACCACTTTTGCAATATCAAAGTAAACATCATCATCTGGAGGTTTTTCAAGAGGACGAGGAGATGATGGAACATTATAAAAATCAACGTGAAATGATTCATACTCAGAAAGGGAAATAGAATCATCGTTAAGTAATTCTTTAAGAAAAAGAACATCCCCTCCGAGTCATAGTCGTCATTCTCAATACACGGTGGTATCAAGTCACCCAGAGCAAGAAATATATCGATCTCCTCCATAAGAGAGTCACTATCCTCGATGGGGATAGGAGATTGGGAGAAAGATTTGATAATAGCATTAGGAATCTCATAATTAAGTTCTACCGGAGAGTGAGGAGGTGAATCATCATTCAAAAAAATTTCAATTAGATGAATATCTTCTTTCGGATTAAAATCGGCTTCAACAATTCCCGATGGAATTGGATCGATAAGAGCGAGTTCACCGGCGAACTCCTCGATAAGAAAAATTATCGAATTAGCACGATTAAGCAAAGATTGTACTGAATCGGGTATGGCATCTACAATTTCTTTTCCCAATGGAATAGAAACGATATCATCTAAACCCTCATTCTTAGAAGAAGAATCATCACAAACGGGCATATCACACTCACTTTCGTAATTGGTTAAATCCTTGGACTCACTTGGGATTGGGACAAGATTCTCAAAACTAGACTTTATTACTTTGTCCGATTCCTTTTCAGGAATAATGCTAAGATGCTCGTCCCCCATACTTAGAGAGTCCTCGGCCTCCACGGTCGGTAAGACGAGTGTGATTGTAATAGGGGAATTCTTATAAAATTCACTCACTTGAATATAATACTTCTCGTCATTATCATCATCATCGTAGTAAATAGGAGGCTTCCAATATTGAGAACTAACTTTAGCCGCCTGCTCTTCTGCAATATTCTTTTCTTCCTGCTTTTCTTGAACGTATTTATTTAACTTTTCACAAAGAGCTTGCAAAGCTTAAGGAAGTTTCACTTCAAGAAGCAATTCCGCCATACTTTTTTCTTGAGGAGGTTGATGATTGACGAAATATTGCAGGGGTTGATATTGGTCAAAACCGGAAGAATTAGAGTTTTGATTGTAGCAAGGTTCCGGCTCATAGAATTTCAGTTGTTGACATTGAAAAGTCATGAGGACCCCCACAGCGGGTACAACAAAGAAATTGTTGTTGAAAATTAGGTGAAGTTTGTGGAAAATTATCAAAGTTTTGATTGTAACACGGTTCCAGCTCATAGACAAGCGGGACTTGTGGTGGACAATCATAACCATAATGAGCATCGTTTCTACATAACTCACAAGAATACATCTGGGGTTATGGAGGGTGGTTGAAAAAGTTTGGAGAATCATTGAAAGAATTCAGATACGGATCATTGACAAATGAATTTCCAGCTTTTACACAGCATATAGAACAAACTTCATCCATATAATTTCTTCTACACCGCACACAAGTACACTATCGATAAAATAAACCGCCAAACGGACCTCCACACTTGAAACAATCACGTCGGTTGTATGACGACATTAGAATTAAACAAATAGGAGGATAAGAAGATTATTTTTAGATTTTTATGAAAGAAAAATATAAAAGAAAAATATTTTTGGGACCGATAGTCAAAGGTGCACGGTAGCTCTTTAGATAACACACAAAGAAGCGAAGGAATGGTTCAGCGCGAAGTGTATTAAATACCTTCTCCTTTCGGGTCGAAGTTCTTAGGATCAACCCTCCTTATACCTCTCTTATAGTTTGTAAATCTAAAGGTGAGCCGATTTAACAATTAACGTCACAGATATTTTGTTGGTTATTTAATTTTCTTTTTTTTGGTATTTTTAAATACTTTAGGAAAATTATTTATGATTCTTTATTGTTTATTATAATAGAAAAATAAAATGAGAAAATAAAATATTTTTGTATTTTTATATTTATATATATTCACAAAGAAAATAATAACATCACGAGGAAGGGTCTTCAAATCACTAATCTTTAAACTTCAACACGTTAGTCGTTTCACAGCTTCCCCAGCAGCGGCGCCAAAAATTTATTCAATCCCAAACACACACGTAAGTATATAAGGATAATATCATCAATTATAATATATATAGTAAGAATTCCAAAAGGATTTAAAAATTACTTTAACCAAAGTAAAATTTAAAACCTTCCGGGTCGTTTTCCCCACGAAGCGTGAATTGAAAATCTCATTTAAGTTCGTGATCGCGTGATTTAAATAATTTCAAAGATTGGATTTTGGATTCTATTTCTACTTATGAAACGCAAAAGCAAATTTTACGACAAGAAACAAATAAGGCATTTATAGGATTTAAGCTAAAAAACAATAGCGGAATTCTAAAACGCGACTAATTAACAATTATAACTTATTTAAACCTAAAATAAAATCTTCTGTTTCTAAATCCTAAGACTTAAAATAATTTTTAGATAAGAAATTATATATTTTTTTACTTTTTTTTTAACAATTAAAGTATTTTAATCTAGAAAATGTTTAAAAATATTAACTTAAATTCTAAAATTTCTAGAAAATTTACTTAAAATTCTAAGACGTCATTGAGATAATGGTAAAAAGAAAAAATCAGATAAGCAACGGTGAAGCGACAATAACAACCGTTGACAATCAAGAGATCTGGTTATTTACCCAACCAGCAACGAGTGTACGGGCCTGAAGATGCGGGTAATGCTGTTGATGCCTATTTTTATCTTGCTCATTAAGACTTTGTTCTAATTTATCATTACATAAGACTATGTTGTGTGAACTTTTGAATCATGTTAAACTATGTTGACCTATTTTCATCTTGGTCAATAAGTGTGTTACATTGGGGCTTGCTCCTGGTACCATTCCTCTCTGCAATGCTCGGTTGATCGATCATAGTTAGTATTTTAGGAATGATGTGTTACAGTGATACTATTCATTGATTAGGTGTAATGTAATTTTTGGTCCTCTAGTTAGTTGCATATAAATCCTTTATATATTTAGGCAGTTACTAGAGCACATCAGAAACTTTGAAAATGCAACGGACCACTTTGTAATAGATTTTCATGTTTAGTAATGTCTTAAAGTGTTTGGTTTATCGCTGCCTACGGATACTTGAAAGGCATTTCATCAAAGCTTAGCTACAAACTTAGTATATTAGCACCGTATTGATTTATTTTAATAGCATTGATTGAAGGGAGATTACAAGAGCTAATTGGAATTTTTTAAATGGGGAAACAAACCTTATATCATAAAATTATAACACCGATCGAATGTAATAAAACCGTGCCTATTTAACATTGGAACCGTGTTTGCAAAAACTACAAGTAATTCATTTAGTATTAGCATTCGGTCCTTTATAAAAAAAACTAAAACACGTTCTTTTAAAGGATATTTGCATATAGCCGGATCTCTCTGCAAAGAATATATTATGACATTTAGGTTGACATGCAACACGATCCATATACAGGACGCTTCACAATAATGCAGCGAATTAAAATCCTGTAGGAAACCCCTACTACTAATCTATCAAATCGATAATCACCATCTACGGAAACAAATAATAAGAGATAGTGAAGATTTATTTACGAAAGTAGAAAAGAAGAGAAAGTAGAAAGGTTGTGATTATCACAATGGTAAGATACAATAAGACTTTTTGGCTTTGTTTTTCGTTCTTTTGTCGGATATCCGTTTCCTGCACAATACAAATGAAAACATACAAATACAATGTATTTTTGGTACGTTTTGGGTCATTTAAGTCCGGTTTTGATGGAAAACGGTATGTGTAATTAAACGCATACCAAGGAGCCATTGGAAATTATGGACCGTGAGGTTAAGAGACTAAAGCATAATCGAATTCCTATCGTTAAAGTTTGATGGAATTCGCGACGAGGTTCGGAGTTCACATGGGAGCACGAGGGCGAGATCAAGCGCATTTACCCACACCTATTTTCGACTGCGCAATCATTGGATAAGACGAACTGAATTGCGAGACACAATTCTTTCTAACGGGTGGATGATGTGAGAACCGTCTAAACTCAGGTTGGTGACTGATAATATTTTGATAACGTCTTTGACTAAACTTACTCGTGTTAAGTTTATTTTGTGCTTGTCAGGTCATTTTGTGCTTAGATTATTTTTATTTATTTATTTTATTAGGAAACCATGTTATGAAATGTGTCATCGACCTATGATTTTATCTAAACGTCAACTTATTATTTATGATATGCTCAAGCTATTTTAAAAATAGTTAGTGTCATCCACACTTTAAAACTTAGTCTTTTTTTATTATCTTAATAGTCATTTAAATGTTCACTTATTAACTACTTATTAGTTCACCTTTTCTTTTTGGTAGAACAATTTCTCATATATATTAAACGTGTTTCGAAGGGCAAATTTTAATTATTGTCCACGGAACCCAAAATTTACGAGACGGCCCTGCGTGCCATATTGTTAGTATTATATTTTTTATATAAGTTCCGATCATAAGTTTGAATTCTCTTGTATATACGTCAAGTTACATATGGTCTTAACATTTTTTTTACAAAACTTATATCCTATGCTTCTATAGATGAAAATGACAATTTTAATTGTACATTTTGCACAAGAATATATAAACGTCTCATGCAGTATAGCAATATTATACCTATATATTAACCATTAAGATTATCCCCCCGAGGTATCTTTAATGCACTCATCCATACTCGCCCGACCCGATCTTTTTTCTCCCACTTTCCACTATTTGTCTCCCACTTTTCATTGTGTCTCACAGGGTTGTCACGGTTCTCTCACAAAATCTGGATTTTCACGCATGAATGCCAAGTGTCATTTGACACATCAATTCTCTCTAAGGTGTGTGAATCCAACTATTACCACACAAAAAAACACACACAACAAACAGTTTATGTCTTTCTCTCATAAGATTCGAAATATCTCATACAGTTTTAAAATGAAAATTGGTGTAGATTTTTGGTGATCACCATCTGGAAAATAGGTCTAAAAGGTATTGTCCCATCTTATTGATTCATTTTAATTTTTTCTATTTCGAATTTTATTGTGTTAAATTGAAATCTAGGTATTCAAATGGGGGTTTAAATAAGTTGGAATTTGATTGTAGTTTAGTTGTTTTAGTTTTAGGGTTTTTAAATTTGGGGTTTTTGGTTTATCCAAATTATTAGAATGGGAGATGAAGGTATCCAACTAATTGTGAGTGACAAGTCTATAGATTTATGTGTGTATCTGTTTATAAGATTATTGCATTTTCATAATATTAATAAGCACTTTTGAAGGGTCTATAGGTTTGTTAGGAAATAAGCATTTTAAATAAGTGGCGGATGTTTATTTTAAGTGTTATTGAGTTGTAGAAAAAAAACCAAAATGAATGTTTCACTACAGATTACATGCGAATGTATAACTTATCGTTAATGCTCTTTAAACCAGAGTCATTTTCGATGCCAAACGTCATTGCGTTTTCAGAATATTAATAAGCACTTTTGAAGGGTCTATAAGTTTTAAAGTAAATAAGCATTTTAAATAAGTGGCGGGTGTTTATTTTAAGTGTTATTGAGTTGTAAAAAAACCAAAATGAATGTTTCACTACTGATTACATGTTAGATTAGGGCCGTGTGTTAATTTTAGGAGTTTATAGGGGGTGTTTGGATTGACTTATTTTACCAGCTTCTAAGGTTATTTAATTTTGGAGATAGCTTTTTACAACCGTAGGCTTATTAGCAGCTTGCTTTTTTGGGGCTCATGGGGTTATTTTGTTGATGTTATGCCTTATTTATAAGACATTGTTTCAAGATAGTTGGATTAGTTTTTTTCCCCGCTTATGAGATTTTTTTTAAGCAGGTAAAGTTTATTTATTGGGATTGCGGGGTTCCTTGGCAGGGCAACACCACGAGAATGGTATTTTCAGCCATGGTGCTACGTGTCCTTTTATCATGGGGGGTGAAATCGCCCCGTATCTTGGCGGTGTTGCACAACTTCGTGCTTGCAGCCATGGCGGGGATGTTTCGATCACGCTTGGTTATATTTGGTTATGCTTGCTTTGGTTATATCATATGGCAGCTTATTTGTTATTGATCGTGGTGGTATGCTGGCTACACAACTACACCCTGAATGTGGTTGCATAGTCATGGCGGGGCAAACTAATAGATTTGCATCCATGGCGGGGCAAATTAATACATTTGCAGCCAAGGCGGGTCAACTGATTAGATTTGCAGCCATGGGTTGTGTTTACAACAAGGTTTGCTTCTGTATATTTTCAGTGTTTGAAACGGGGAGATGCTTGAAATTCGCCCCTTCTCCTTAACCAGCTTGGTTTCAGCGATCTCTTCGTTGCCGCTATGCATGGTGTGTGACGCTGTTGGTCGCTGTTTGCCTATGATCACTTTGAATGTCTGACTAAAGTGAATAAAGAAAATGCAAATGTTAGGCTATAATGATGAGATTTAGCACGTACGATGCTTATAAAGTTGTTTTACCTTTATTATAGGCGATGCTGAAAAACAGAATTTGTGTAACCGATGAACCGGCCTTAGCGGTTCTATACCTTACCGTTGCGCTGTTGTGATACGACGCTTAGTTGCATTTGGTTACGCTTGCTTAGATTGACGAGGCTGTGACGAGTTTACATGGGTTCGATTAAATCCGAGATTGTCTGCAACTTGGCGGGGCAACCTATTAGGTTCGCAGCCATGCCGGTCTTATCCTCTTTTTCTCGATTAGTCCCATGTCTGAGCCTCATACTTACATCTAAACGCGTCAAATGGAACGGGTTAAAAATGGCTAAAATGTTTTTAACTGTGTGCCTCTCTACGCGCTCACGTACTGTTTCATATGTTGGTGGTCTTTCAGCTTTCGGAAAGTGGAAGGATGGCAGAGAGCGAGAAACGCTCGCCTCAGCAACCTCCACAGGCGCACACAGACCATGGATTTAGAACGGTGGTAATATCGGTTGTAATACTTATAATTTGCTGCTTGCGATTTCTATGCGATATATAATAAAAGGCAGAAATCGTTTTGTGTGCCAATTAATTGTGCTCCTTGGGTCGACCCGCTTAACCCGACCCGTTTTTAAAAACCTGACCCTTTAGTCTGACCCGAAGTTAATAATTTCACCTGCCGCGTTCTCTCTCCATTTTCTCTCTGTCTCTCCCATTGTTGCCTCTCTCTCTCTCTCTCTCTCTCAGATCTCTCAGATTATATGGATGCCAGCTTATTTGTTATTGATCGTGGTGGTATCCTGGCTACGCAACTACACCCTGAATGTGGTTGCATAGTCATGGCGGGGAAAACTAATAGATTTGCAGCCATGGCGGGGCAAATTAATACATTTGCAGCCAAGGCGAGGCAATTGATTAGATTTGCAGCCATGGGTTGCGTTTACAACACGTTTTGAGTTCTGTATATTTTCAGTGTTTAAAACGAAGAAATGCTTAAAATCTGCCCCTTCTCCTTAACCAGCTCGGTCTCGGCGATCTCTTCGTTGCCGCCATTCGTGGTGTGTGACGCTGTTGATCGCTATTTGCCTATGATCACTTTGAGTTTCTGACTAAAGTGAACAAAGAAAATGCAAATGTTAGGCTATGATGATGAGATTTAGCACATACGATGCTTATAAAGTTGTTTTAGCTTTATTCTAGGCGATGCTGAAAAATAAAATTTGTGTAACCGATGAACCGGCCTTAGCGGTTCTATACCCTACCGTTGCGCTGTTGTGATACGACGCTTAGTTGCATTTGGTTTATAGATTGACGAGGATGTGATGAGTTAACATGGTTCGGTTAAAGCTAGATGTCCGCAACTTGGCAGGGCAACCTATAAGTTTGCAGCCAGGCCGGGCCTATCCTCCTTTTTCTCGGTTAGTCACCTATTTGAGCGCTCAACGGGCAACCTATTAGTTAGATGCATGTTTCTATATCTCAATGGGCAAATTTCAAATGTTGGTCCAATTTTGGATATAGTTAACTGTAAGTGACGGATTTAATGACTTTTAATTTGTACAGCAGGGAAATCTAGAATTATGCAACGGAAAACTGATTTAATGACTTCAGTTGTCATGGGTAATGCTTTTCTTGAGGAATGGCCATGCTTGATATCCCGCTTGCCTATGAAAATTTATGCCACAGTTTGTATATACAGAAGTTAGACTCTTCATTATAATACACTTGCCAGATTTTATGAAGATTTACCATGTTACATTGATTGTTACAGTGAAGGCGTTCGTCAATCAATGGAAAGTCTCAACCTGCGATTGTTGTGGGTGGAAACAAAAATATCTGTAACTGATTTATAATTTCATTTTATTCAGATAATATGATTAATTATCATGTAACTGATTTTGATTGGCATTTTATTCAAATTATATGTTAATTATCAAATGAAGCTGTCAATGTTGCAGTCACGCTTAGACGGATAGTTTTACTAAGCAGAGCAAAATTCTCATGTAACAACTACATGTTTTGTTTGGATGGTACCTTACACAGGTCTGGGTGTCGGGAGAGTAAAAATTTAGCAGCCCTACATGGAAGATTTAATGTGATATGGTTATTTAACGTCCCGCGAAAATAATTTCGTTACATTTTACTCATGAAGTTCTCTTTTTCGTATGGGAGAAATAGTTTATAGACCTAAAATTCGTGATTGCATCATTATTTTAACTACATATAGGTAATATTTGTAGTCGTGTCCTTTTATTGATGTCACTATACATCTAAGTCCAAGAAGCAGTAGTAAATATGTGATTTACCTTGCTGCTTGCATTTTTGACCAAATTTCAGCCAACATATTAAAGTGATTTCTTTATCCATAATGTTCTTATCCTAATAAGAAACTAAAAGTTTAAACCATACATTTTCTAAAAGCTTGTGTTGTTTCATTACACGATCAGCAGGATGTCAAACAGGAGGAGGAGGAGCTGTTTACGCAAAGGAAGGCCAATCACAAGAAGTAGTTGACGCAGGTAATACCAACTTTACTTTTTATAGTGTAAAATTTGAATTTATTCACTGTATGTAAACTATCTTAATGCCAGTTTTTGCTTTATAATTGTTACGGCGTGGTGTTTTATTTTGTGAGTCCGTAATTAATTAGTGGTTTGTTTTGTTTTCTGAAGTATTTATATGATTTAAACCATTTTGTTCAAAGTCAACGAATAACCTAGGTTCATTGTTCTAAGCAAACTGATAGTACTCATGAATTAGTTTTTTTGATAGTTATGCTTTATAATCTGTACATGTGTAATATTATAGAAGGCCATATATATGTGTTTTGTTTCAACTGGTATGTACATATGGGAGGTAACATTAGAGGATTTTTGTGCAATCATGGTTTGTTATCATTCAAATGACCTCTATTTAGCTGCTAATAGATTGAGTTCATGAAATCCAATAAGGATGAAACAGCAACCCAAACATTACATTCCTGATCACTAATGGAGTATGGTTATAACAATGTGAAACCATATTTGAAATACACTTTTTTAAATAAACATGATTATTATTGATTGAGAGCTCGAACTGCATATAACCACTACAAAGAACAAGTAAATAAGGTTAAAAAGAATCAGGTCATAGGTGGGTTTTACACAATTTAGTATAAAATATAACAACTTATAATTACATTCACACTTAAAAATACAGGACATGACAGAAAATACAAAAATAAAGTAACCATTAATGTACCTGATGATTTAGTTCACAAATTGTATCTCTTTTCTCATTGCACCATCATTGTACGCATTTCCTATGAGGTTGTTGCTATACAAGTAACCAACCTTGATTATAATATTGATATACAACGTTTATTGAGGTTGTTACAAGTAAAACTGGGAGAATAAAAGCCAATAGATAAACTATCAATAACTTAAGAGCTTATTGATAATTGGTGTTATGTGCTTTACTTGAAAGTTTTCATAAAATTTGGTGTTTGATTTGTAGTACTGCCCAATTATCAGTCCTTTTTATAGAAGTATATGATCAAATGATAAGTATAGTATAATTTTTAAAATATGATGACCGAAATATATTGTCGTTGGGTAATTGTCGTTATGCAAATTTGCGTAAGCAAGGAAGTCATCTATTTCATACACATTTTTGGATTTTTACAGGTTCGTTATCAGAAATGTTTTTAATCGTGCCGTGAGCATATAATATGAAGAATGCATGAATAAGGAAGCATAACTTCAATAAGTTGAACAAGTGCTGGAGAATAGGACTTGGTTTCAAAATGGCAACAGCTGCTTCTGCTGTTTTCTCAGTTAGTTTGTTGTCGATAGGCTTTTTTTTTGTTGCGGTAGTGACGGTGGACTTGGCAGCTGGGAATAAGGGCAGTGGATTAATTACTTTGTAAGAGTTATCTTCTCGCATTGAGTTTGAGTGCGTCATTTTCCTTGCATTATTTGACAAAAATGCTTACGATGGGACATTTAGATGGACTTTTTATATTAGTATTGCATAAGGTTTAGTTGTGCTAAAACTTAAAAAACAAAGTTCTTAAATGTCACGTTTTGTATTTCTCTTATTGTCTCTAGGATCTCATTCTAGAATCGGAGCAGGTCGTTATGCTTTCGAACGCATAGAAAAAACACCCACAGCGCGGGCATAAAACCTTGTTACGAAAGAAGTTGGATAGGAAATACACGAGTTGGAGTAGGATTATTATATTCGTGTTCAAAAAAGAGTAGGATTATAGGGCCCAACATTAGGGTGATTTACTCTATAAAAACCCATATTCATGACACACATGTGGACACAAAATCTTAAGTTTGATTTGTAACTTAAAGTTCGATTTGTTCTTTTTTCATTGTAACCTGCATTCTTACAAAATTTATATAAAACCTACCTTTATAGATTAATCTAATGTTTTTGCACACAAATTTGATATTTTAAATAATCAACATCATCTTCACTTGAAAGCATGTCTTTAAAGGCCTTGGTTAATTTTAATGCTACTCTATATGTTTATTTTTATAAGTTAATGTTCGTTGAACTATTAATGAAGTGTATATGCTGCTGATCATATCATATATATGCAGTACAGTGGATAGTAATTCGAAAGATGGTCTGCCAGATAGAATAAGGAAGGACATGGTTTGGGTTTGTGAACATGCTGATATGCTTATCAAATATACAACTGATTGGGTGTCTCTTTTGGACACGTGGAGAGAAACGAAAGAAAAAGGTCACTCATCTCGTCATGAAGCATTATCTACGATGATGCAGAAAGAGGCCTTACGTGCTTCTGGACGATGTCGAATTGCTATTGCAACTTGTTTTGAAAAGTTGAATATGCGGCTACAAGAAGCTGTCTTAGACAACCGTGAAGACCAATTAGCGACCTTAAGAAAGATACAACAAAATGCTCATCTAAAAAATGATATTATATCTTGTTTGGAATGTCTGAGGAAGAGCATAGACGAAAGAAACTCAATTTCATCGGCTCACTGTTCAGATCGTTTGGAGACGTTGATTAAGATGGAACATGTTGAATAAATAAGTCCAACAAACCTTGAAAGCTAGCGCGGAATATAGACTCAAAGAAAACACACACGTGACCCCAAACGTTACATTGTATTAATTAACAAATGAGCAAAGAAGAATGTACAAACTAGCATCCCCCCTCATCTCTATATATAGAGATGAGAGGGTAGGAACCTATCATAAATAGAATAGGAAACATCCTTGCCTTTAAAAGGCAAGCTTATCTAATCCTAGTTATAGTCTATTCCTAATCTAAATTACAATGTACACTTAACCCCCTAACCTTAGTTTAAGTTTATTCCTAATATACAACAATTTCCACCTTAGGACTAACACTTAAACATAATCGATACTCAGCATCTTCATCCAATGCTGGAACCTCGAACCGGGGACCGCCTTGTTAACCAGGCCTTGTACTTTAGTAATTTCCTTAGATTAGCTTTCATAGACTCCTTTCTTCTTTTCAGCAACATTACCCTCTGCACCCTCTTGACCAGGTACTCCGGTTACCGTAATGTTTGCCCCCACCTTTATACCAAGGTGTACCTTTTCCTGCTCCTTTACCAAGCAGTCCGTGTTTGTCTTCTCTTCAAGTTGCTTGTCCTCCAACCGCCTTTGAGCCACTGCAGTATCATCGTTACTAACCTGAAAAACCTCAGCTTCACGATCCCCTTGAGCTCCCTGCAGTTCCACCTCAAACCAAACACGTTTTTCATCTTGTACTCCATGGAATCCTGTTTCAACACCAGGACCAAGTTGTTTGAACCCAACTTGTTTTTGACCAAGTTGTTTGAACCCAACTTGTTTGGAACCAAGTTGCTTTAATCCAACTTGTTTTGAACCTCCATGCTTTTGTACAATATTCTCATCGAGCTTTTCGATGTTTAACCTAGTATTCATACTAGCCATTCTTCTTTAACCTTGCTACAAACCTTGTCAAGTTGCTTTTTAACCAACTTTACCGACAAGTCTCACAAGCCGTGTGTTAACCCCGCTTTCTTGTAAACATTGATCTACTAACCTTTAGAATACCCTAAAGCTTCGATCATTCCACATCATGTCTACTACCTTGATATACCTTGTACTCCAAGTAATCACTTTTTTTTAATTCTGAGACAAAGCTAAACCTTACTTGTTTTCCAAGAACCACCAAGACTTAGAATACCATGAAACCCGCGGACACCTTTAAGTCGACCTAGCTTCAAGAAACCAACGTAACATTGGCTCTTGATACCACTTGTTGAATAAATAAGTCCAACAAACCTTGAAAGCTAGCACGGAATATAGACTCAAAGAAAACACACACGCGACCCCAAATGTTACATTGTATTAATTAACGAATAAGAAAAGAAGAATGTAGAAACTACCATCCCCCCTCATCTCTACATATAGAGATGAGGGGGTAAAAACCTATCCTAAATAGAATAGGAAACATCCTTGCCTTTAAAAGGCAAGCTTATCTAATCCTAGTTATAGTCTATTCCTAATCTAAATTACAATGTACACTTAACCCCCTAACCTTAGTTTAAGTTTATTCCTAATACACAACAAAACAAGATTTTGCTACCGAATTTGGTCGTCATATGGAAAGTTTAAGGATCAACATGCAAGTAAATTAAAACTCCGGTAATATTGGTAACTGAAATTATAATATAAATCATTTTTCATCTATATCACTACATGATTCGGTTATTTTATGCTCATTTGATTTATGTTTCATTCTGTTTGATTCTTCGAGTAGGTTATGTGTTGTGTTCATATTTTTTTACTAGATTAGAACGCGTGTTCAACACGGGCGGTATGAGAAAACAAAAAAAGTTGATTGCGCAACTATGCAGCAAGAATACATTCAAAAGAATTTGCATATTTTAGTATAGGTATATGCATTTACAGGAATTTACTAAAACATGCACAAATGGCCATCTCTCTCTCTTTTTTCATTCTTTTGTTTTCCCTTGTTTCCATTCAGTTGTTTACATTATCAGTTGATGTTACTTGTTAACTATGAAATGGCATCCACAAAAATCATCTTTGAAAGAGATAGAATGGTGTCATATCTTCAATAGAAGAAGCTTATATTACCAAGTTCATTAAGATGATGAAAAAATGTCTTCCAAAAAAGATGTTTAGAAAATATGAAAGAAACATTGTCATATCAACAATAAAGTACCTGTAGTAATGAGACTTTTACATTTTAGTTGTATTAAAGATTCCAAAGGGCTACTAATTAGATTTACATAAAGATACTATACATTAACCGGTATAATAATCGCACCAGAGGATAATATGTTGGAATATTTCTAGAAAATGGTTCAGCGAAAGACCGCCTCATCTCAATCTAGTGATACATCCAATGCCAATGAGATGGTAACCTACAAAATTTTATATCACATAGTTATGTAAAACATGGCCACGACATAAACTTGAAGGATAAAAAAAACACGCTTGTACACACGCATGTTATGTATGCAGATACCATCTACAGTAATTAGCATGTACTACGAGTATTAAAAAATCATCTCATATCGTATACCATGTCCATATCACATCCATAAAAAAGAATCTCTATCAAATACCATGTATCAAAAGTTGACTGTTGAATTCTCACTTAGAAAATAATGCTCATAAAACACCTTAAAAACCGCGACAAGAAGAAGTCCACAAAGTTACTTTATAGTTGAATTACAAATAACTAATCAACTTATCAATTTCCACTTCAATCACTAACATAAAAATCAAGAATCAAAGAAAACAACTTCAACCAGACATTAAACTTGGCCTCAAACAAAATAGCTACTAGAAGGCGAAAAGGAATTAAATAGTTGTAGAAAATAAGGCGGGACATTTTAACGTTGTCTAACATACCACAACCAAAAGCTATAAGGTTCATTTCGAAACATAAAGTCAACAACAAAAGCCATGAAGGAACTTACCATTTCCCGTAAATCAACAACCGCCTCTTATTAGTTGCATAAATGCTCCTCCAAGCTTACCCATGATCAGATTGATGCACAAGTATTGTCCTTGGGTAACCAAAATTTTTACCATAAGGAATTGAGTCGTAAAGATGAATACTTAACTATGATGATCAAGAAATTATTGTAAGAAATTGTAATAATATATATAACTGTTGTTTAAAAAAGCACCCGTGCGGCGTAATACCTTGGAAAAGCACACATGGTAAACGGAAAAGCAAGTGATGAGATGTGCAAAGTTTATGATAAAGATGCATGCGCATCTTAAAGATGATCCCTTAAAGAAGCAGCTTTACGGTATGTATTCATGTGAGACCCGAGGTGCAGTGGCATTTCACCCGCCTGCCACATGTCTATTCATGCCTGCTGACCAAGATAGTACTAACACGACTAAAAACGTTCATCCACACATGGAAACTTTGCCATCTTCTCGGTCCCAATTTGAAGTTACCGCTCATAGCAGACGTAAAAACTCCCCACCAAAGGTTGTGGTTGTCAACGACAGTGGTGGTGTCAAGAATGTAAGTAATGTTACTACAAAGGAGTATAAGTTCATATATCATGATTTTAAGTTTTCACCATTTTCTTATGTGTGTAGTGTAGACTTATCCATTTAGCACCAAAAAATTTTTGACTTCTTATATGATGACCACAGACGAGATCACGTTGGATGTTCGTAACGACTGGGTGGTTATACATGTTAGCCCGTATCTTTAGCTATTCACATAAACCGGGTTTGGGCCTAATTATCCACTAATACTCCCCTGCAGTGCGAGCGGCAAAATCGCGAAAGCTCGGACTAGAATAGTAAACTAAAAAAGAAAAAAAATCAAAAATTAACGTAATAAAAAACGAACTGGCTCGTGACCGAAGCACAAACAACAATATAAGATTGTGTGGATTTGTAACCTTAGCACAAATAAACAACACAAATTACGGGATAAACCAAAGTATCTCGAAACATAAAGGATAACCCAAAGTATCCTAACGATCGTGTGAATCTGTGAACTAGCACAAATCACCAACACAGATAAAAAAAAACTAACAATAAAACAACTATATTTTTTTTTCTTTTTAACCGAATAACATTACGCAATACTAAACCAAAAAGGCAAACATATATGAGAGCGATCCCCCAACCTTGACCATTAACCTGTAGTAACAGTACCAACACAAGGTGTATTCTTATCATTGGCAAGCAAGTTGATGTACTCGTGAGCAAACCCCACAACACTCTAATTAGATAAGAACACCTTATCAAAGCCTTGATTCCCTTTTTGATTCAACAACCACCACTATAAACGCCAATGACCAATTCACGCCGTTATTTTTTTTATAGATTTTGGAGTGGTGGAATGTTTTTAGGATCAGTATTTGGTAATGGTGGAGAGGGTTAGGGTTTGACAGGGTCGTTTAGTGGAGGTGACTCAACGTAGCCACCTAGGTCTTAGGATCTGCTCCGATACCATGTTAGACAATGATAAAACCCGTAGGTATAATCTTATTAATGACCATTATATATAATAGTAAAACTCTAATACCCAAAATCCACAAACCGAGCTTGGACCTAATTATCCACTAATATGTTGGAATGTGTTTAACCCCCGTGAGGTGTTATGTTTCATTCATAAGATATTCATAGTGATACACAAACCCTAATGGGACCATAACCTACAAACCGGGCTTGGGCCAACTATATCATCTAATACACCCCCGCAGTCCGAGCGGTGAAATCACAAAAGCTCGGACTGGAAAGCAACATAAGACATAAAACATTAATCTATTATATTAAAAGATACAACCCCTTAATTTAGTGGGGCTGTATCATTAAAGGCTCTCCACTCATATGCGACTTCCATTGCAAGTTTATTTAACCCTACCATGCAACATCTTCTTTGCATTTAATAAGAAGGGGAATAGTTACAATTAGGCTTTTCATATTCGTGACTTTCAGTTGGATTTTGAAGCTTATAAATAACAAACAATCATCATTTTCACCACCATCATCATCTGCTGATGTTTAGTACGAAAAAGAACACAACGGTCGTAACTTCCCTTTATTTTTTTCTGCCGTGTTTCCTAAAAAACCGAAACAGATCACAAACCTATTAACCATGAACCACATATCACTTTATAAACCTCACACAATCAGAAATCATAAACCCATGAACGACAACAATCAAATCAAACACTATATGAACAAAAGTATCTATCTGCAAACATCCTCATTATCATCAACATCAACTGGATGAAAGTTTTTGATGCAAATTATACATCGAATTAGATTCGACCTTAAGAAAAAAAACAAAGATCTCAGATTGGGTTTGATTCATATCTCTTTTGAGATTTAAAGATCTTCACTAAATGAACAACCCATATCATCATAGATCACTTTTTGAAGGCTAGCTTCATTTGTTATTCGAAAACTGGAAAAAAAACAAGAACAACAAGTGTCCAAATTGTTTTCTTTTTGTATTCGAATCCATTTGGAAAAAATTACAAAAATCAAAACCAAGAACAACCTTACCCATGATATGTGTTAACAAGACTTCAAGCACTATTTTTTAAAAGGAAACCAAGAAGGCGTAGTGTTTGTGTTTTTGATTATTAGCTTATAGATCAAATGGACGAATTTTGTTGTGTTGGGTGACTGCTTAAGCATGGAGGCGTATGGTTTATGATGAGAATTCGGTTAGTGAGAAAAGGTAGGATGAATATGTGTTAACAAGGTATGTGGGTTGAAGTTATTGTTTTGGCCCGTCATGTTTTTTCAAGACGTGTATGGGGTGGTAGTTTAAATACAGATTGTGCACATCATAGCCACCCATGATTGATAGAATGTTTAAAAAAATGTAGGTTCGTACTTATTTCATTAGTCTTGGTTATTAAGACAATGCTCAAAATAATGAGCTGACTTTTATTCCTAAAATAGATTTTAATCACAAACCTTTTTTGAAGGATTTTTCTAGCAACTCAGCCCACATACTTTTATTCGTTTGGATAAAGTCAAATAAGTGTTGGTTTTAATCGCTTAGATTAAGGTGGTTTATCTGTAATGATTAAAAATAAAAAAGGACAGAGCCGCATGGGAGAGGGCTTGTTCTTATAGGAAAAAATTAATTACAGTTACGAGTTTTATAAGGTTAAAGGTTTTATTGCTTCTGTGTAAATAATCCAAAAACAAAAAATTAAAACTCAAACCAAATCAAAATGCCGAATCTAAAATCCTACAAGTATACCTATCCCACACTCAACTATGAAATTAATGTTCTAAGAATATATTTTATCCCACACTCATACTTTTGATCAAGTATAACTATACTCACTCGAGTTTTTAAATTCTCTAAGTTCTCAAGGCATGTCACCTCACGCCTTAATATTAATAAAGGACCTACATTTGATGCTCCTAAGAAATGTGCATTCGAGCTCATGTTTGCACAATGGGACTCGCCTCATTATAACCTATCTAAGAAAATATATCATTCAAGCAAAAATATCACCGGCTAAAATGTAGGGGATATAGCGTTAATAACAAGAATCACGTTCACCATCAGATTTATATTGTAACCATTTATGTTGAAAATTTATAAGAGTCGTATGCATTACTTTCGTTAACTCAACTTAAAATTTAAATTATTTTATGCATCAGTATATTTACACCTCCCCAACTCACAGAACATCACGCAATCAACAATTAGATACAACGTCGTTGAATATGTGGCATATATTAAAGTGTGTGACTTATAAAGCATTTCAATATTTTGTAGAGCGTGGATATTTGATTTGGTATAACTACAAAGACAAAACTTCAACAACGCATCTAAACATTACACGGTCAATTCCCAAAGTATACACAATCAGACTAACGCATCAACATTAAACAAAATCATTATGCAAGCAACCACATAAGAAAAAAAATTAACACAACCCGTGTGCATCACACGGGCCTGCATGCCTTGTAAAAATAAATAGAACACCCCACTATTTATTTCTTAAAAGTTAGATAGAAAACATTAAAACACCACTACTTTTGCTTTATTTTACACCAAACCAAAGAGATAGAATATATGCTTTTGACTCCATTGAGGTCGGACACACATCCACCTTATCTCCAAAAGATAAAACATATCACCCAAATCAAACACTTGTATCCTTGCATAACCATAACCCATAAAAACATGCTGCTGCTGATCACAAGAAGCATGAAGATATTGATGAACATAAGGAGAAGAAAGAAGAGAGAATCAACCAAAAACAACAATATAAGATTGTGTGGATTTTTGACCTTAGCACAAATCACCAACACAAATCACGGTGTTTTGATTTGTGACTTTAGCACAAATCACCAACACAAATTACTAACAATTAACGAACAGGTAAAAATATTTTTTTAGTGGAACGGTAACAGGGTGGTTGTTTGGAGGGTTAAGGATAGTGTGGATCTGCTGTTTGTAGAGTGGATATGTATGGCCAGATATGGTGATAGCGGTGTGTGGATCTATTGTTAGTGGTGATGGCGATTTGACGGGGTGTTAGAGCAGCGACGGCGGCTTGATGACCGAGTAGGTCTCAAGATCATACCGCTAGGTCTCTGATACCATGTTGGAATGTGTTTAACCCTCGTGAGGTGTTATGTTTCATTCATAAGATATTTATAGTGATACACAAACCCTAATGGGAACATAACCCATAAACCGGGCTTGGGCCAACTACATCATCTAATTGCATTTACTTTTGCCCAAATTGGAATTCAATTCCGTTTTTCATGTCCCCAAACCTCTCAACGGAATGGGAAGTCTGAACGAATGGTTCGTAAAATTAATAACCTCACTCGCACCCTCCTTTTCTAAGCAAACCTTCCACCAACTTTTGGGCCGAAGCTCTTAATATGGCCACACACTTACTAAATATCTTGCCTTTAACTGCTATTGCTAATGACATTTCCTACACCTATTTATATGAAAAGATCCCAACTAAACCCTTTTACGCATTTTTGGATGTTTATGTTACCCTCACCTTTATCCATCTTACAAACTTGAACAACGTGCAACACCCTCTATTTTTTTGGGATATGCCTCTTCTCATAGAGGGTATCGTTGCCTTGACCTACACACAAACAAAATAATTATTTCACGTCATGTCACTTTTGATGAAACTGTGTTTCCCTATGGCTCCACGTACCCAAATCCACTTCCGCTTATACCTTTTTAGAAGATACCTTTGATCTACATCATACTGTTCTAAATCCTACCCTTACCACACCAACTATTGGACAAACTGATCCATTACCACACCAACAACATCCAACCGAACCCACAGCCCAAGAGTCCTCTATTGCGGCCCCACCAACACCTGTTTCCCCATCTTTGGCCCAAATCTATTCGCCAGTCCAACAACCATCCCCCATGGCCTAACATACACCAGTTCAACTTCAATTCTCACCTACAACTATTTCGGACCAGACCACAACAGTTTTGGACCAACATGCACCCGCTATTATCCAAAATCTCCCGTTTAACCCAAACCCTAACTCGGTTTACCCCATGGTTACGCATTTTCGTATCGGGAGTAACCGTCACTAAGCATCTTAATTTACATGTGTCTTCGATCTCTCCTTTACCAAAATCCTATCGTGATGCGTTTTATGATCCAAACTGGCAAAATGCTATACGCGATGAATATACTGCTCTTATTAAAAATAGTACTTGGACTCTTGTCCCGCGGCCACCTGACGCCAATGTTTTTTGTTATATGTGGCTATTTCATCACAAGTATCTGGTGGATGGTACGCTTAGTCGCTACAAGGCCCGGCTTGTGGCAAATGGTAGCACTCAATTGGAGGGTGTTGATGTTGATGAGACTTTTAGTCTGGTTGTTAAACCTGGGACTATAAGTACGGTTATTAGTTTAGCTGTTTCTTGACATAGGCCGGTTCATCAGCTGGATGTCAAGAATGCCTTTTTATATGGGGATTTATCTAAGACTGTTTACATGCATCATCCCCTCGAGTTTTGGGATTCTGCTCATCCTGATTATGTGTGCTTGCTTTAGTGCTCTCTTTATGGGCTCAAGTAATCCCCATGTGCTTGGTTTCAGCGGTTTGCCTTTTATATTACATAGGTGGGTTTTCATCAAAGTTGTTGTGGCACATCTTTATTCATTTATCGCCAAGGGTGGATACTACTTATTTGTTGTTATATGTGGATGATATTGTGCTTACGACGTCTTTTGAGGATTTGTTACAACGGATTATTCGCTCTTTACATCAGGAGTTTGCTATGACTGACTTAGGTTTGCTTAATTATTTCATGGGTATTTTGGTTACACAAGATTCTTTAGGGATGTTTTTATCTCAGAAGAAGTATACGGTTGAGATTCTTGAGAGGGCTGGTATGGTTAATTGTAATCCCAGTAGGACTCCTGTTGATACTGAGTCTAAGCTGGGTGATACAGGTGATGTGGTTTCTGATCCAACTTTATATCGGAGCCTTGCAGGCTCTCTGCAGTATCTTACTTTTACTAGACCAGATATTTCTTATGCTGTTCAGCAGGTTTGTCTTCATATGCATGATCCTCGAGAGCTTCATCTTTCAGCTCTTAAGCGGATCTTGCGTTATGTTTGTGGTACTTTGGATTATGGTTTGCAGTTTTTCTCCTCTTCTACTACAGATTTGGTTGCATATTCAGATGCTGATTGGGCTGGTTGTCCCACAACTCGGCGCTCGACCTTCGGTTATTGTATGTTTCTTGGCAACAACTTACTCTCGTGGTCCTCTAAGCGTCAACAGACGCTTTCTCATTCCAGTGCAGAGGCTAAGTATCGTGTTGTTGCCAATGCTGTTGCTGAGACTTGTTGGTTACACAATTTATTGCGCGAGTTGCATACACCTTATCTTCCACTACGCTTGTCTATTGTGATAATGTCAGTGTTGTTTACTTGTCTTGTAATCCAGTTCAGCATCAGCGTATGAAGCACATTAAGATTTATATTTATTTTGTTTGTGATTTGGTTGCTGCCGGTCAGGTTCGGGTTCTACATGTTCCTTCTCGTTATCAGTTTGTGGATATTTTCACTAAAGGCTTACCTTCAGCTTTATTTGAGGAGTTTCGGTCCAGTTTGAGTGTTCGCTGTACTCCTGCTCAAACTACGGGGGAGTATTAGCCCGTATCTTTAGTTATTCAATAGTTGTACATTTAAGAGGTCTAGTTGTCTAATTGCCTAACTGTGATATGATATATCAATCATTATCCATTCTCATAAATGTGCCTAGTTGTATTTGTGTTGGCATGGGTTCTTGCCCATTGTATGTCAACTATATATATTTTATGTGTTTGGTGAAGTAAAGACAACAAAAGAACAACATATTTCCATTATCAGTTTTATCATTCTACAATACATAGTGTGAAGCCAGCATATGGTGTGATATGGAGGATGCTTGCTGATATTGTTAGCTAAAGGGTAGGAGAAACTGCCTTCTTTTGGATCGTATGTGGTCAGAAATACATCACTAAGGAGGCGAGTGACACAAGAGTTGAAGCATTTGGCTTTGTTTTCTAAACGGCCCGCTCATCGCTTAGAGGCACGAAATCTGCTATTGTTCATGGATTGAAGGGGCTTAATCTTATTAGTAAAATGATGGTGGTGTAGCATGGGATTCCTTAGAGAAATTTTTTGTTTTACTTGGGTTTACCGGTTGGGAAAAATGTAACATTTCTCAATTTCAGATCATTTTACAACTCTATTATCCTTCACTATTTATTTTAGTCCGACACGCGTTTACTTTTAATTTAACTTTTAAGCTAAATCGCGTAGACTAGAAATAATCATTTAACATAAACGGTTAATCGAATTGATGCTAACCCTTTAATATATATATAAATAAATATAAAATATACTTATAAATATATATAAATATAAGGATAAGAATCAAAAATCTCTCATTGTAGTAAACCGGGAGTATGATTCCCGGGTCGTTATCCCCAACGAGGAATGCAATTGAAAGTCGAGAGTCATTTTGATAATCGATGCTTGAATGGAACAAGATTATGATTGTATTTCTAAAGCTATGGGAAAATTAAGGCAAACACTTAAAAACAATCAAGGGAAAACAAATTTTAACTAAAAACGCAAACCGGGAATCCTAAAACGCGACCTAAAAACCCTAAATTATCAAAATTAAGTCCTAAAATGATCTTTTTGGTTTTTATAAGTCTTAATTGACTAAAATGCTAGAACAAAGAAAACTAGACCAAAAACGGAAGAGATTATGGCTCAAAAACACTAAAAACGTGAACGGGATTCAATACGCGTTCTTTAAAAAATCAAATTTTGCAATTTTAACCCTACAAAAGCAAATCTAATTTTCCTAAGTCCTAAATGTTAAAAGAAAATTTTCTAAAAAAGAATTATATTTTTTTGACTTTTTTATAATTTTTTATGAATTAAAAACGATTTTAATGAAATTAAATGTTTAAAAATACTAAACTATTTAATAAAAATCTGAAAAAATTAGCAAAAGTAGCTTGAACAATGAAGAATCTAATAAAAATAAGCTGGGAAAAACAAGCTTATCAAGTAAGCTATGAAATAAGCTTAAAACGGCTTATAAGCCAAAAGAGCTAAAATGACTATAAAAGATTAATTTAGCAAAGTTAAACCGAAAAAGACCCAAGGGCGAGTGGTAGTGTGTGTTGTGTATAAAACGTTTAGTGAGTAGGGGTGAGGTCCCGGGTTTGAGCCTTGCTCACCTGAGACTTCCCCCGACTCCCAAATATTTTTTACATGCCATTTTTTTACAACTTTTTAAAAGAGCACTAAATAAGCAATTTTTACAAAAGCACTTTTTTTATAAACCCCAAATAAGCACAAAATAAGCTGTTAAAGGAGACAGTATAAGCTAAACACTTATTGACTAAAAATGGCTAACTGTTTGGCAAATTAAACACTAGAAAGCAAACCACAAAGAGAAATAAGCTAAGGCAAATTATAAGCTATATCTAAAAAGTACTTAAGAACAAAAATAAGCAACTACAATAAGCTAGAAAGACAGAATAAACAAAAAGCTATAAAACTTAGAAATTTTAAGCTAAAAGGCAAAGAAGTCAATAGCTCTAAACTAAAGAGATATAAGCTTAAATTGGGCTTAAACTAAACCTAATAAGTATACTAATACCTAAGAATAAGCAATTGCTATAAGCTATTAAGACTCAAAATAAACAAATAGATTTTTGCATATAACCTGATAAGCAAAATGGCCAAAAGGGAACTTTTCTAGCTTATTTTTAAGCTAGAAACATATCCTTATGCTTAGTGGCTTTACACTAAAAAAGAAGGCCAAAAAAAGCTTACAATAGCAAAATGGAAAAAGGCAGTTTGAATTCAAAATAAGCACTTAAAAAAGATTCTTGAAATGCTATTACAGATGTTTTGACACTTAGGGATCAAATATTTGCAAACTTTTGTTATATTAACAAAACACCAATTTTGAGCTTAAATTAAGCCTTATACAGATCTTATGGATATATAACTTCAAACAGATTAAGATTTGACCTCAAAGAACAAGAATCAACAATCAAAAAGCATTTTGAAATTTAAAATAAGCAACAAAAAGCAAATGAAAAAGCATTTTCTTAAAAAAAATTCAACACTTAGCAATTTTGACAGTTTGGCAAACACTTAAAACAACAATGCAGGCTTTTAGACTATGATTCTAACCTGTTTTTAACACTTTCACAAACTCAAAAACATCACAAATCAACAATAAGCAAAAGCACAATCAAATAAGCAAATAAGATAAGCTTAAACCAACAGTTTCAAACAACAAACTCTTAAAACCATAAAAAAATGAGATTTACTGCTTAAAAACTTAAACAAACTGACTTTTTGGACTAATTTAAGCTAAACTAAACCGACTCAAGTGTCAAAATGCAATTTTGACCCATTTTAACCCATGAAAACAGTTAAACCAAACACCCCTTTAAAAACTATTTTGGCTTTTTTAAAGAGATTAATGCTTATTTAAAGCACAAATTCAAAAGACCAGATATTAAATAAGTAAAACAAACAATATTAAGCAAATCTCAATAACAAATAAGCACTCAAATAAGCTGAAACAGATTATGCAAGTTTATAAGCTATTTCAAGACAGATTATAAGAAAACTTTAAACAAACGATATCTAAACTATAAGCAGGTATAAATAAGCAATCAACAACACAAATAAGCATAAATAAGTAGCAATAAGCTAATAATAAGCACAATAAGCAGTTGAATAGTAAATAAGCTAAAAACTTAGAAAAAGGAAACTTGCAAAGGCCCTTGCTCAAAACAGGGCAAATGAGCTCAAAAAGGCTTATCTACTAGCTCTAGCTTATCAAAGATAAGCTAGTAGTGTCCATAAGCCCATCCAAATCTGGCTTATCATCCAAAAAGTTATGGTATTTGAGGGTGATATTTTTTTTGTATTTTTGTAAAATTTTCTTAAATACCTTATATATAAATGAAAACAGTTTAACAATATGATTAAATAAGTTCTTATAAAAGGCTTATGCAAGATTCTTGATAGCTTTTAAACACAAATGAGTAAAACGGATTCTAAGATAAAACTTTAAATTTTATTTATTCATTAAAGAAAATACCTTAACATTATTAAAAAGTTACCTAAAAATAAGCTAAAACATTACAACTAGGTGAAAAAAAACTTAAGAAAAAAAACTAACTTCCAAAGGCTTACAAATGAACCTACTTATACTAATCAAAAGAAGATTCTAGGAGTTGTGCTTTCTTTGTGAGAGCTCTTGCAGGTGTGCTTCTTGTGTGAGAGCCTTCAAAGACTCATCTTGGCCATTGAATTTGAGTAGTGTCCAAGTCGCTTAATCATAGCCCTTTATCTTTTGTCTTGATTTCTTGACGAATAGAAATGCAAGGGATTGCCAAGGTGGCAATTGGTAGGATAAGGTGTGGGGTGTGTAGACAAAATGGAGAAGAAAGGGGAATAATGTTGGCATTTTGGCGGGTAGTGAGGGCAGGACACACACACTTTGTGTGTGGGAGATATACAGTGCTTTCACGCTGTTTTTGAAAGATTAGAAAGATGGCAAGAATGGTCCCTGAGGTTATATAAATGTATTGCAATTATAGTCCTTGAGTTTTACCAATTTTTCCCTGAAGTTGGGTTGGTGTTTGCACAGTTAGTCTTTGAGGACTAACGGGGTTAAGTTTAAGAGGGAAGGGGATTAACGGGGTGTTATAAAGGGTGATGGTGGGCTAGTTGTTAGGCCGGGTATGGTTTAAAAGTACTTGGGCCTTTTAGAAGGCTTAAGGCTTATAAAGATATAAGTGGGTTGACTCGGGCCTACTAGGTGGGTACAGGTGGGCCCACTTTTGGCAATTTAGGTTTTCGGGTTTGGTTTTCGATGCTTTTTTCCAATGCCACTTCCCGGGGTTGACTTTGACTTTGACTTTTTTTTGTTGACTTTGACTTGGTCTTTTTGACTTCTCACTGTCTTTCTGTTCTCGTGCTCGGTTTTGTCCTTTTGGCTTCGATTTTTGTCCTTTTCTTGGATATCCGAGACCTGCACAATACAATTGCAAAACATACAAATACAATGTATTTTTGGTACGTTTTTGGTCAATTAAGTCCGTTTTTATTGGTCAAAGGTATGTGTAATTAAACACATACAAAAATCCCCCATACTAAGATATTGTTGTGTCCTCACGCAATGCTATAAGTAAGCACTTAGAAAACTAAGTATCTTGATCCCCCTCGACTTATTACCTCAAAAAGTAGCTAAGTGTTCATCAAGGGGAATTAAAGAATCAAGAGTTTAGAAAAGCCCCGTTTTTACCATTCTTAAAGGTATACACTTATTCCTTCTAATATTTTTGTATTTTTTTAGCAACTAACTAACATATTTGACTTTCGTTATTTTCATAACCGTTAGGGATCATAGAACAAGATGCATTTCGATCCGAAAATGCCCCAAAAAGGATAAATTCATCGTCCCCGACTTTTTACTCGTCCCAAGCCAAGCTTAAAACGAAATCACCATTAAATATCAGTTAAAGATGCTAACACTCATCATATTTCGCATCTTGTGAATACTTTTTACTCCCGACAATTATTATCTCTTAGCTCGTGTCCGTGCCATTTTGAATTTCAACCATGATCAACGTTTTGCAAAATTCTATGCTTCACGTTCCACCCGAGAATAATAAGTTTGAAGGCGAGAATCATCACATGTAGTGACTTTCGTCTCGGCACATCCAAAACCTTGCGGCTAAGTGACCAAGGCTTTTGACACCCACAGAGACTAGTATCGGGACTCACGGACCTTAGGTTTCAAAAACTCTTAGGCTTCCCGTATATACATAGCTTATTTAAAAACTTAAAATAAAATAGTCAAAGTTCAAAAGCATATTTAAATTTAACAAAAAGAGATCTATTTATTAATTCACACTTAATATTATAACATCGATGCAATTGTAACCCTCGACCTTTTAGAAGGCTGCAACATCGGTTGTGAGCCGACAAGATGCAGCAAACTTTTATTAGTCTCGGATTATTATTCTTACTATAGGCTTTCTTTAGAAGGCTGTAACTAGGGGTGTTCGTTCGGTCGGTTTACGGTTTAAAAGGTTTAATCGGTTTGGGTTATTCGGTTTTCAAAAATATTTTTAAACACCCGATACCCAAACCAAAGTTTACAAAACCAATCCAATCCAACCAAATAAGTAATCGGTTTATTCGGTTCGGTTCTCCGCAAAACCTAATAAGAATATGTTGTTTGAAAAGGGGAGCTATTTTCCAAATTATTACTGTAAAAATTACAAGCAAAATTCGATCTATGACAAAGCTGATAAACCATAAGATGATTATTGATTAACATAAAGTCATCAACACATTAATCCAGGTTGTTTAAAACTAACAACCAAATTGAAATCAAACAAAACATCATACTAAGTTACAAACATAAGAACAAATCAAACCATCTTCAAATCCATATTCAAAGTACTAAGAAAACAAAACAGACTAGAATAAAAGAACCAACAATCATCTTATTGCTCCACCTCCAACAACACCACCTCCTTTTTTTACAAGCTCTACAGCTGTATGAAAAAAACAATGGTTTGTGTTATATAATAATATAAAATTTTAGAGTATACATCAATAATTTAAGTAAGATAAAGAGATGTTAAATAGTAATGATAAAGTTACCTTCTTTAATGTTTTGCATCTCATCCTAATTTTCTGTGATGTCACAAAACCAACTTGGGTGCAAATTAAACTTTCAACGTCAGGAGGAGCTAGAGAACTCCTTAATGCATCTAACATCCTTCCACTCATGCTAAACACAGATTCAATAGCCATAACATCTCTAGCAAGCATTCCACCTTACCAAACAATTTTTAGCCTATAGTGATTCAAACTATGGTAGAAATTAAAATAAATATCACCATTCTATTTCATAATAGATAGTTACATAACCATAAGATCCATTTCCTAATTCCAACTAGAATCAACAACAACAAGAATACCCAATCATCATCTTGGAGTTTAAATACAAATAACCAGTTTAGTTTTAACAAAACTACGAATAGAACAAGTATATCTACGCTAATAGAGCAAAAACAAATTCATAAGCTATTAACAAATTTCACAAGTATAAAACTTTTGATTGAAGGAGCATAATTAATAGCAATATGTCAAAAATTAAAAACCCTAATATCTAATGAATTTATGAACTTGAAATAATAATGGTGAATCAGACTAGAATTAACAATCGTTGCATAAAACACATACCATAACCATAGTGAAGAGTTGAGATCGAAACAACAATAGAAAAACCCAGAACCCACTTGCCAGATGCAATTGAAATTTTTGACTGATAGCGGTGTAGTGATTTGTGTATGCCAGGATGCCATTTTATATGTGGAGCCGTGAATAAAATCAGTGATTGATGATACCTTGATACGATATTAGGGTGTGTGATTTTGGTCGTGACAAAAGAAACTTGCAAGAAATAGAGTTCTAATTTTGATTGTGATTGATGAGCCTTTTAATTTTTCCCCATTCCAAATTGTTGATTAATTTTTTCCCATATAAAAATAAAAACGCTTTTTTTCTTATGTTTCGGGTACTCGGATGAAAACCAACATTATAGTTTTAAACCCAAATTCGATCCAAAAACCTGTTTTATAATTCGGGTACAACCAATAATCCGAACCAAAGCCAATTAAGCCAAACCCATTTCACCAAATATCATTTGGGTCGGTTGGTTTTTTGGGTCAAACCATTTAATGAACACCCCTAGCTGTAACATCGGTTGTGAGCCGGCAAGATACAACAAACTTTTATCAGCCCACAGTTTATAATTATTACTTATCATTTTTTTTTCACACTTTAGAGAGGACTTCTTTTTGAAAAATTTAAGTATAAATTTGAACTAAGACTAAATTTTTGCTATTAACTACATAAAAATTGTTGATTTAAGTTTAATCTCTAAAAGTAGCACGTATTATTAGTCCGGTTAGAAGCTTATGGGAGAAAAGGCCACAAATTACATACATGAGCTCTTAAGATTTCCAAATAATCCTTGTTTAGCATCCAACTCATAATTAACTCTATCATTTTTCGTTCTTCGCGAAGATTCGCGAATGCTTAGTCTAAAAGTTAAGGAACAAGCTGGAGCTCAACACGCTCGATTGAGTCAAAATTTATTCTCATTCTACCCAGCAGGAAAGTCAAAATTATGACAAAACACTTATTTTATTTTTGAAAATTTTTAAATTTTTTCATTTTTTTGAAATTTTGGTGGTACAAACGGGATTACGTGAAAACAACAGCTGCAGGTACAATCAAATCGATAGATCCCCCCATACTAGAATTAAACATTGTCCTCAATGTTTTAAGAAGGGTCTCTACGTAAATCCTAAGCCGTTTATTAAGTATGCTTAAAGATAAACGTTAGTCGATAAGATTAGGATATTGGATTTCCCAAATGAAGCTGAGAATTTAAAGCTCTTGTGATCGAAGGACAAAACCACGAGCACGAGAGGCTTTAAAAATCCGGGTCAATCCTGGACAATCACAAAAAACACAAGCAAACGAGAATGGAAAGAGGCACACCTCCTCACAACAAAAAACACTTATTCATTACTACATAATATTACTAGGATAAGCATGGGGTTGCCTCCCACGAAGCGCTTGTTTAGGGTCACTAAGCTTGACCTAATCTCCAAATTCATTTGTCCTTGGGGAAGGTTTGGAGATCTAGGACAACCAATTATGGTATGTCCCCTCCAAAGTAGTGCTTAATTCGATGAATGTTCACCTTGAAGTTTGGCCTGGAGTTTTGAGATAACTCGACGGTGCCATATGGAAAGACATGGGCAATGGTGAATGGTCCGGACCAATGGGATTTTAACTTGCCCGAGAAAATCTTCAATCGAGAGTTAAAGAGGAGGACTTGATCACCGACGTTGAAAACACGGTTTTTGATCTTTGCGTCATGGATCCTCTTTGTTTTCTCTTTATAGATCAAAGAGTTCTCATAGGCTTGATCACGAAGTTCATTTAGCTTATTGAGTTGAACTTTACGGTGATTACCCGCGGTCTCAAGGTCAAAGTTTGCATGCTTCAAGGCCCAATAGGCTTTGTGCTCGAGCTCGATCGGTAGATGACATGCCTTTCCGTACACGAGCTTGTAAGGAGTACACTCGATGCGTGTTTTATAAGCGGTACGGAAGGCCCAGAGTGCATCATCTAGTTTATCCGACCAAGAGGCACGATTTTCGCCTACGATCCTTTCAAGAATTCGTTTCAAGCCACGATTGGATACCTCAACTTGCCCACTTGTTTGTGGGTGATACGCAGTGGAGAGACGGCGAGTAACTCCGTATTTAAGCATGACCTTTGCAAACTGGTCATTGCAAAAACGGGTGCCTACAGCGAACACTAATGGATACCACGTAGGGGTACCGAATTCGGGCAAATAGAGATTTAAGAAAATTGCAAACAACCGAGGCGAACCATTGTGGGGAAGCGCTTTCGCTTAAACCCATTTTGACAAGTAGTCGATGGCTACGAGTATATATTTGTTCCCTCGTGAAGACGGGAACGGCCCCATGAAATCGATGCCCCACACGTGAAAGATTTCGCAAACTTGGATGGAATTTTGAGGCATTTCATCACAATGCAAAATTTCCTTGACGTTACAAGTGTCCACATCGTGTGACCAAGTCCATGGCATCTCGGTAAATAGTTGGCACAATAAAATCCTGAGTCAAAAACTTTTTTTTGCGTGTAGTTGGACCAGTAATGTCCCCCTACGTGGGTCCACTAGGCAAGCTATGAGATATCAATATCTTCACTGGCCCACACACCGCCGGATCACTTGATCCGCACATATTTTGAACAAATAGTGGTCGTCCCAAAAGTAGTGTTTAACATCCTTGAAAAACTTGTTCTTTTGTTTGGAACGACATCCCTTTAACAATGAAATTCCCCGCATGGTAAATTAGCAAAATCGGCAAACACGGGTACTTGAGGCACCACGAAATCACCATATTAATGTACTCGAGAGGAAACATTTCCTTTATCTCCTTTGTCGAGCACATTTCATAATGGATTTCTAATCGGAAAGATGATTCGCCCGCGAAGATTCTCAAGGCACCTTTTTTGTCAATACTTTGAATTTGAACTCTTTAAGGAGGAGAACCCACCGGACCAATCTCGCCTTGGAATCATTTTTAGAAAATAGATATTTTGAGGCTGAATGTTCCATATACACAAAGCTTTGTTCAAGATGATGTAAGAACCGTAATTTTTTGAATGGCCATACACCACGGCTAACTTTCTTTCTCCGTCGAGGGTGTAATGCGATTTCCGCCTCTCTCATTGTTTTACTAGCATAGTGTATAGGTCTAAAGTGTTTTTCATGACGTTGCCCCAAGACCGCACCTATGGCAAAGTCGCTTGCATCACACATAAGCTCAAAGGGTAGTTCCTAGTCGGGGGCAATCAAGATTGAAGCTTCGGTAAGTTTTTTCTTTAACGTTTCAAATGCTTGAATACATTCATTGAAGAAGATGAACGGGAGTATATTTTTCTCATGAAGATGAGATCATCCGGAGTCGGAAGAAATTTTGGAAAAATCCTTAATGAAAGAAGCCGTCGGTAGAAATCGCATACGAAAAACTCCAACACCCGTTAACAGGTGTGGGAAGAGGTAACCTTAGCAATCACATCGACTTTTAGGCTTTATCGACCTCAAACCTATTTTTTGAAAACTTATGGCAAGACATAAATGCCTTCTTAACCAAAAATGACTCTTTTCCTAGATTTAGACAAAGATTTGGTGTCTGTCACAACCTTTTTGAGCATCTGTCCACACGAGAAAGGTAATTTCAGATTGAATTCCCAAAGACCGCAAATGTTGTCCATTGAAACTTCATCGTTTTTTCGATCAAAACAAGAAAGATTGCCATCATACACCTTTAAACGTACCCGAGCATGCATAAGCCGCAAGGCATGCGACTATAGTCGAACGTTTCTATTAAGGACATGTGAATGTGGTCTTTTCTTGACCATCCGAGAAAGACAAAGTACTCGTTTTTCCCGCTATCTCTCGGAGGCAGTTATGATCCATAAACGGTAGTGGAAAGTGTCTTTTACGGTGGCAATCATTTAACTTTCGGTATTCAATGCATACACGCCATCCCGTAACCAATCGAGTAGGAATTAACTCATTTTCATCATTTTCAACAACGTTAAAGCCACCCTTTTTTTGGTACGCAGGATACGGGGCTTACCTCAAGGACCTATCCGGAGATGGTGGAGTAAATTAATTCGGCGTCAAGAATTTTTCAACCTCCTTTTTGATTACATAATGGGATTTTTAGATTCACCCGTGCTTTGTGTGCCGCTGATTGTAGTCCTCTTCCATAATGAATCATATGAGTATAAAATTCCGGGTAAATACCCTTGATGTCGGACAGAGTCTCCAAGCATGGCTCGCTTGTGTTCCTTCAAGAACCTTATTCGAGCAGCTTTTTCCCCTCTGACACCAGTCATTAGCAATTATAAGGGCAACTGTCCGTCACCTCCCAAAAAATGCGTATTCTAGATAGGAGGTAAGTCCTTGAGTTCGACCTCGGGAGGTTCATCAATTGAAGATTTATCATTTTTAGCTTCACAAACTTTAAGTTCTTTTCGAATTTCAGGAAAATAATTTCCTTAAGTGGGAGGGGGTAATGATGGATCATCATTGAGAAATGCTTCAAGAAGAAGAATGTCCCCCTCCGGGTCGTAATTTAAAATGATCATAATAAAAATATATAGTATTTCAGGAAGTATCGGTTTTCTCGCTTTCGTTAAAATCCAAAAGTTTAAAACGCAGGCAAACCCCCCACCGAGTCCTTTGTTCCCCAACGAGGCCGCGAATTTGAAAATCAAGAATCGGTTTGTGAACAATGCTTGAATGAACAAAGATTTGATTTGGAATCTATTTCTAGTAATAAAGTGCAAAAACAAGTAAAAGAAACACTAAAACGAAAGCAACTTAAGTTAAAACCTAAAAACGGGAACGTAAAAACGCGACTAAAAAAAAACTGAATTATCAAAATTTAAACCTAAAATTATTTTTTAACTTTTAATTAACCCTAAGTGACTAAAATGTAAGAATAAAGAAAACTAGACTAAAAACGAAAGCGTTTAAAGCTTAAAAACATGAAAAACATTAACGGGATTCAAACCCGTTCTTTAAAAAAATCAAATTTCACAATTTTAAGTCTACAAAAGTAAATCTAATTTTCCTAAGTTCTATATGATAAAAGAGAATTTTCTAAAAAAGAATTATATTTTTTTGACTTTTTATAGTTTATTATGAATTAAAAACGATTTTAATAAAATTAAATGATTAAAAATACTAAACTAATTATTAAAATTCTGAAAAAATTAACAAAAGTAGCTTGAACAAAACTGGATCTAAGAAAAATAAGCTAGAGAAAACATCATATCAAATAAGCTGTTAAATAAGCTAAAACAGCTTATTAAACAAAAGGGCTAAAAATATGGTTATATACATTGTTTGTGCAAACTCTAACAGAAAAGACCCAAGGGAAAAGTTGGTTTGTGTGTGCGTGTGTGATGTGCTATAAAGGTTGAGTGGGTAGAGGTCAGGGGTTCGAGCCTTGCTCACCCCTGACTTTCTTTACTAAACTATACTCTGTAATTTACTTTACTCTTTTTAACAACGATCTCTCTCTGGCTTCATTTACTAACATTACTATCTCTGTTACTACTTTAACTTATCAACTCTAAACCATAACTCACCTTCTTTACTTCCTCTTCTAACTCCTTCAATCATCCTACTCTCTACTTCTACTACCTATCTCGTCACCTAGTGCTACTCTCGTGTCTCCTTTGCACCTCCCTTTCTACGATACTTTACTATTCACACTCAACTTCTAACTCCCCCTCTTCTCATCTTACTACCTCTTAACATATTCTACTCAATTTACTATCCTTATTACTACATTTTTTCTATTAGTTACTACTCCCTCCTTCTAAACCTCGACTCTCTCTAGTACTCACCCTCAAACTACTACCCTCTACTCATAGACTCCACTTTACTTACTTATACACTATTTCACTAACTACTTACTCACACTTACGTCCTTACTCTAACTCACCAAACTCGTACACATACTTTACTCAATACTGCATCTAATTTACTACCTGTCTTGAACCTACATTTACTCTTTCTTTACACTACCTCCTACTACTCACACCCACTCTGACACTACTCGTTTTACTCCTTCTACCTCTCTTTCTTATACTAACCTCATTACTTTTTTAGCTTTCCCTCGATACTTACACTATTACACTAACTACTACCCAAACTCTACTCTTTACCTACTTTACTCTACACCCACTAACTCTTTACTTACTTTTATACTACTACTACCTCTACACACACTCGTACCTTTACTCTTAACTACTAGCTACCTTATACGTACTATAACTTCTAACTCCTACTAACTTTTACCTCCTAACATTTCACTTCACTCAACTACTACTACTCGGCATACTACCTCACTGCCTCTAACTACTCTAATTAACTAAACGTTAACTTATTACTATCTATCTACTCTATAACTACTTTTCAGGTTTACCTCCTTATCTCTACTCTCCTATCAACTCTTCTACTTTACTCCTTACGCCTGCTTCCTTCTAGATACTTTACCTCACTACTTATACTCTACCTTTACTGTCAACATAACTTCTCTCAAACCTATATTTATCACCCTACGTCTACCTAACTATCCGCTCTACTCTCTTACTCTCCCATAACCAGCGTAGCCCTACTGTTTTACTTACCTATTTACTCTATATCCCTCTCTAAAACAACCTCTACCCTAACAAACTAATAACTCTATGCCACTTACCTTTACCCTACTACCTCAACCCTTCTACTAACTCTGGCTCACTAACTACTTATTTAACTTGTTCTTACTCTCATACTTTACTTTTACTGTTCTCAACTACCTACGTCTATACTCGATTACTCTACTTACTTACTCCAACTTTACTCCATTCTTACACTGCACTAACTTACTGCTTCTTACAACTCTTCGTTACTCTAAGTACCAAACACATCATTACTAATCTACTCTACTCCCTCTTCTTACCTACACTTGACCTACTATATTTAGCCCTCCAAACTCAACTCACTAAACCTCTACTACTCTCATACTTTTTAACATTACTTCTTTACTTCTACATCCTCCTTCTTTTACTGCTACTCTACACTTCTTTACTCTTACTTTACTCTTTACTCGACTACAGCACTTCTACCTACTCCTTATATTAACTCTCTTTATATCTACTCCTCATCTGACTTCTAAACTTACTACTACTGATCATAACATACTAACCACACATACTCTCTCACTCCTCAACTAGTCCTACTACTTACTTACTACCTACTACACACTCCATTCTACACTCTACTACCACTCTCTTCACTTTCACTAACAACACCAACTACTTGAACTACTTTTCTTTCCAAAACTTCCTTTCTTCCAACTTTTCATTACTCTACTTACTTTCTCCCACTAATTTACTCCAACATCCTTACAACTCTGTTTACTTACACTCCCATCCGAGTATTAATTTGGCAAAGAAAGCTTAAATAAGATATTGTTTTTTTATTTTCTTTTTGAAAAACTTTAAAAATAAAGTTATAAATAAGCTGAAAACTAACAACTTTAAAACTTGAGATTATTTTTGAAAAGCTATAATAAGCTCAGAAAATGAGCTTAAAGATGATAGTTGTGATTTTTTTATTGAATTAAAACTTAAAACTAAATTGTTGGCTATTCTAAACACAATAAGCAATGAAAAAGGGAAAATAAGCTTAAACAAATAAAGTGCTAAACCTAAAAACATGGAACCAAACAATAATAATCAAAGTGGATGAGCTAAAATAAGCTAAAATGACAGAAATGAATAATAATTAGTGTGTTAGGGTGGGGGGCGTGTACTAATACACTTAAAAATTCTAAGCTAAAAGCAAATAAGCTCAAATAAGCTCTAAAACAGCTGAAAAGTAAAAGAATTAAAAAACTAACCCAACAAGCATATTAAAAACAAATTACGGCAAACTCATATAGCTATAACTCAAAGAGCAAATAAGCTCTTTGGCAAAACAATACCAAAACAGCTCCAAAGGCTATTTTTCTATCTTATTTTAAAGTCTAGGAATTAGAACCTTAATGCTTAAGTTTATACCACCAAAAAGCTTTGCCAATAAGCTATAATAAGCAACAAAGAAAAATGAGTTTGAAACACACATAAGCCCTTAAAAAGCTTAATGAAAAAGCTGTTTGTTCAGATCACAACACTTAGAAACTTTTTCAATCTTAACAAAACACTACTATTAAGCTTAAAAATAAGCAATCAAACAGAACCTTATGAACTTAAGACCCCCAAACAGATTGAAATTAGACCTCACAGAACACATATCAACTTTTAAGAAGTATTTTGAAACTCAGGTTAAGCCAAAATAAGTAATTGAAAAAGCCATTTTTACTAAAAAATTACACTTAACTAAATTTTGACAGATTTGACTAAAACCTAAAACACTCATGCACACTTAAACTACTCCTATTCTACTGCATTTAGACTTAAAAACAAGCATGAAAACCACATCTATAAGAGCCTAATTAATTCCTAAGTAAATAAGGCTACAACTAATAAGGGAAAATTTATCACAGATTCAATACTATATAGAAATAACTTTGAAAATGAGATTAAGACTTTTAAAACTTTTAAAAACAGATTAAAAGGACTTAAAAAGGCTTGTTAAACCTGACTTAATGACCCAAAACAATTTGCACTTAGATTTTGACCACCCTTTTTGGACCCTTTGTCCCCAAACACTCCCTTTATCTTTTCCATATCAATATTTTTAACATACTGATTTTCAAAGTTTAAGCAAAGAAAATTAAGTACAAATAGTAACAAAGTAAAGTTAAACACAAGATAAACAAATTCACACTTAATAACACATAGATTCAGTAAAAACAAATATAGATAAGCCAAATTAAGCTATTCTGACAGTTTTAACTAATACCTTAACAAAGGAAAATCTAAATGTCAAATAAGCATTACTAAGCATTAAAGAACTCTAAAAAGCAAAAATAAAACAAGCAATTAAGCAAGATAATAACACAATATTAAAACACAGTAATAATCATAATATTGAATGTGAAGTTTACCTTATTCCCTTGCTCAAAACAGGGAATGAATGACCTAGATTAGCTTTAACCTACCCAACTTATTTGAAATAAGCAGTCTAATAAAATAAGCCATAAGCTCTTCCTTTTTAAGCTTATCTTCCAATAGCTCAAAATTTCCAAATTCTTGATTCCAAATACATATGAAACTCACAGAAGATATTATATGAACTTATATTAATAAAACAATTTCTATAAGCTTAGAAAAACTTATATAAATGATTTGTAAATGAGGATGAGCTTAAATGCATAAAAACAGAATTTGCTTAAACATAAAACTAAAATTTTCATTAGAATTTTGAAAGGTTACAATACTTTGAAATGTAAAGACAGAAAACATAAATTAAGACATTTAAAAAAAACAAAAAAAACTACAACTACTCTCTTTACTGCGTGAAAACACACACACACTTATATAGTCGAGTTCCTTCTTGGACTTGTGCTAGTTGTGTTCTCTGTGTGAGAGCTTCAAGACTTCAATCTTGGCCATTGAATTTTGATGGTGCCCAATCCCTATGATCCACAACCCTTCATCTGTCTTCTTTCTTAGTCGAATAGGGTGCTTGAGGATTGCCAAGGTGGATTTTGGAGGGATAAGGTGTGTATAAGGGTTGGTCGACATAGGGGAGAAGAAAGGGGGACAGTGTTTTGTCTGGTGTGAGGAAAGGACACACACTCTGTTGTGGGAGATGTACAGTGTTCGCGCTATTTTTAAAAGATATGGAAAAGGGCAAGTTTGGTCCCTGGTTTTATAAGGTTGTATTGCAATCATAGTCCTTGATTGGTGCATCTTTGGTCCTTTTTGTTTGTACAGGTTTGCACTGTTAGTCCTACAGAGTTAACTTTAAAAGGGTTTTGGGGTAAACGGGTTGTTATAAAGGGGGATTGGTTTGGGCTCTTTGTTGGGCTTGTGTTGGGCCAGTATGTATAAAAGAAAGTTTTTAAAGGATTTAGTATAAAGTGGGGCTGAAACGGGCCCCACTATGTGGGTACGGTTGGGCCCACTTTTGACAATTTTAGGTTTTTCGGTTTTGTTTTTCCAATGCCACTTCCCGGGGTTGACTTTGACTTTGACTTTTTTGTTGACTTTGATTTGGTCTTTTTGACTTCTCACTGTCTTTCTGTTCTCGTGCTCGGTTTTGTCATTTTTGCTTCGATTTTTGTCCTTTTCTTGGATATCCGAGACCTGCACAATACAATTGCAAAACATACAAATACAATGTATTTTTGGTACGTTTTTGGTCAATTAAGTCCGTTTTTATTTGTCAAAGGTATGTGTAATTAAACACATACAAAAATCCCCCATACTAAGATATTGCTGTGTCCTCACGCAATGCTATAAGTAAGCACTTAGAAAACTAAGTATCTTGATCCCCCTCGACTTATTACCTCAAAAAGTAGCTAAGTGTTCATCGAGGGGAATTAAAGAATCAAGAGTTTAGAAAAGCCCTGTTTTTACCATTCTTAAAGGTATACACTTATTCCTACTAATATTTTTGTATTTTTTTAGCAACTAACTAACATATTTGACTTTCGTTATTTTCATAACCGTTAGGGATCATAGAACAAGATGCATTTCGATCCGAAAATGCCCCAAAAAGGATAAATTCATCGTCCCCGACTTTTTACTCGCTCCAAACCAAGCTTAAAACGAAATCACCGTTAAATATCAGTTAAGATGCTAACACTACTCATATTTGCAACTTGTGAACTTTTCACTCCCAACAATTATTATATCTTAAGTGAATGTGCCATTTTGAATTTCAACCGTGGATCAATGTTTAGCAAAATTTCTATGCTTCACGTTCCACCCGAGAATAATGAGTTTGAAGGCGAGATCATCCCATGTAGCGACTTTCGTCTCGACACATCCTAACCTTGTGGCTAAGCGCTAAGTGACCAGACTTTGATCTACCCTCCAAAGACGAATATCGGACTCAACAACCTGTTGGTTTGAAAAAACTCTTAGTTTCACGTAGATACATATCTTATTTAGAAAAAGCAACAACTTAAAATGAAATAGCCTATCTAAGTTTAAAAAATCATATTTAAATTTAAGAAAAAGAGATTTTCTCTATATTTATTAATCCCACTAAACTTAAACATAACATTGAAGCAACTTAAACCCCTCCGATCCTTTTTGAAGGCTGGCAGAACAATTCGGTTGTGAGCCCAAAGATGCGAACAAACTTTAATCATTCTCAATTCTTATTCTTACTTACGAAACTAACAGCAACGAGGCGGCTTCTTTTTCTTTTATAAAGCTTTTGCAACCAACACATATCGGTTGTGAGCCGGCAAACAAAGATACATCAGCAAAAACTTTTAAAATCAGCCCCACGTTTATTAATATATTACTCATTGGAATTCCTTTTTTTTTTTTTTTTTTTTTTTTTTTTTTGTTTTTTTTTTTTCATTTTACTAAATGATTGTTTAAATTAATTTAATTAAAATATCATTTTTTTTTTTTTACCATGATATAAGAGAAAATATCGTTTTTAGAAAAAGAAAATTTAAAGTATTAAATTTGAACGAAGACAAAATTATTACTTATCTGACTACATTTAAAAAAAATTAAATTGATTTAATTTTAATTTTTTTTTTTTTCAAATAATAAAGTCATGTATTATTTAGTTTCCCGGTTCAAGTGGGAGCATAATATATTTGGGAGAAAAAGGGGAAAGCCAACAAATTACCCCACACACATGGAAGCTTGTAAGATTTCAAAATTATCTTGTTTTAGCATCTAACCTCATATTAACTAGCTATCATTTTTTTTAACAACAAACTATCACTTTTTCGTTTTTTTCTTATCGCAAATTTATTCCTTATTCTAGATCTCAACCAAAACACTCCTCCGATCGAATCAAAATATATTCTATCAACCCAGCATGAAATTCAAATTGTGACAAAACACTTATTTTATTTTTGAAAACTTTTAATTTTTTTTATTTTTTGGTCTTTTGGTGGTAAAAACGGGATTACGTGAAAACAACAGCTGCAGGCACAATCAAATCAATAGATCCCCCCATACTAGAACTAAACATTGTCCCCAATGTTTTAAGAAGGGTCTCTACGTCACTCTAAGCCATTTATTAAGTATGCTTAAAGACAAACGTTAGTCAATTAGATTAGGATATTGGATTTCCCAAATGAAGCTGAGGATTTGAAGCTTGAGTGATCGAAGGACAAAACCACGAGCACGAGAGGCTTCAAAAATCCGGGACAATCCTGGACAATCATCACAAAAACACAAGCAAACGAGAAAGGAAAGAGGCAAGCCTCTTCACAACAAAAAACACTTATTTTACTACATAATATTACTACGAATAAGCATGTGTTGCCGAAGCAAGAATACCAGGATTGAAAACTTTATCCTCATTTTTGGATGAAAATGGGAGCAAAGTGTTAAACACTGAAAAAAGAGGATCACGCATGAATGAGATAGAAAATTCATTTGGTGATAGAAATCTTTTGGATTGGACTTCAATGAATATCACTGGATCAAAAATCTTGTTTCTAGTTCCGGAAGGAAAAGAAACTACAAGGTCGGATCCGAGGGGAATCCACTTAGAAAAGAGTGAATACAGAATCCAGTTAAAGGTAGGAAGGGTGGGTAAATCATGAAGCACATGAACGTAACGTTCTCTAGTCAGATTATCAGAAATATCCTCCACCACATCCATAGTGAAATTTCTCGAATTGGGTTCACTATCACAAAAGAATGCTTCGTAATCTGGAAGAGATAAATCCGAATAAGAAGTGGGACTGCCACTACTAATTCCTTCCAGATTAAAGCAAAAAGTTTCAGATTCGGGTAAAGAATTATCAAAGGTGTTAGTCTCCTCCTCCAAGAAAAAATGTTAATAAGATGATGGAGGAAGTACTTGGTCCATTAAAATTGAAGATGGAGTGGGATTGTCTTTTAATGCTTCGATCTTAGCAATAAGAAGATTGAGATTCAACAATTTTTCACGAAGAATATTCATCTTGATGTTTAACGAATAACAGTATCAATCCCTCTAACTTCCGGGATAACAATCTCTACCACCTCTAAGCTGACGAGCTCATAATTGGGAGGTGATGCCTCAACATAATCGATGTCGTCAATAGAGAAAGAATCGTCATCAATCGAAGTTAGAAAAAAATTTTTCCCCATCGTTAATGAATCGTAGAAACCCTTACATGAACTTGAAATGAGTCAAAGAGGCGGAGAATTATCACGAAAAGGCACATCACACATATTGTCGGGAATACCCTCGGACTTCACTTGTGATTTGGACAAGGTTCTCGACATCAGACCATTATTACTTTGTCCATTCTATTGCCGGAATAGTGTCAGATGCTCCATCCTCAATTCTGAAAGAGTAGTCAACGAGTTCCTCGGTTAATAAAATGGGTGTGATTGCAATGGTATAGTCCTCGTCATCATCATTATCATAGTAGACGATAGGACGATTCCAATTCAGAGTATTAATATACTCTGCCAACTCCTCGTGAATATTTTAACACCATCATCAATGTATTTTACAAAAATAACTCTAGAATACCTCTCCGTTGATATTGCTTTCTTCACAGCAATGCTCAATTTCAGAAATTGTCTCCCATGCTAGTGATACAACCTTTGGCGTTTCATAAAAAGAAAATCGATTAAACTTTCTTAAGAAAGTTTGCACAGAAGGTATATTAGGTTTCTGTTATCTTGCAAAAATTCCAAACTTGTTTCTTGAGGAGGTTAATTAATGACGGAGAATAACTGCGTCGGATTTGAGAATTTAATGTTAGGCCGTTCCTAGTCCTCATGCTAACAATCTGCACAAAGTCTTCTTTTCCTCAATTGGTTGATGAAATGCCGGGATACTGCGCGGGGGTTGAAATTGGTCCAAAACCAGGGAGAGAATAATAATTCATAACAATTTGTTTCAAACGGTTGACATTGAAAAGTTTCGATGAGACATCCCACAGTCTTCACAACAAAGGATATGTTTCGTGTAAAAACTCGGTGAAGTTTTGTTGAAATGAAATCAAAGTTTTGATTGAAACACAGGTCCTGATTGTAGAAAACGGGACTTGAGGTGGACAATCGTAACCATAATGGGCATCGTTCCCACATAACTCACAAGAGTATGGCACGTATTGGGGGTTGTTTATGTGTGGTAGTTGAAAAATCGGGGAGGGAATATCTAAAGATTCGGAACTCGAATCATAAATGAAAGAATTTCCATTCCATGAATTACATAGAAAGCAGTATCCATCTCGAAGATCATTACCACACCGCTCGCAAGTACACCGTTGACACGGGTGACCATATAATGGTTCTCCACAACCAACGCATAGGACAAATGTCGACATTAAGGAAAAAAAAGAATTAAAAATGAGAGGGTTAAGAAAAGAATTAAATGGTATAGAAGTTAAAGGAGATTATTTTTGGGTTTTTAGGTTTTTTAAACAATTCATTTTATTAACGGACAAAACGAGATTGAATAACTTAAACCGATAATCAACTTGCTTCACGGTAGCTCTCTAAAAGAAAAACGCACAAAGGAGCGGAGGACCAGGAAAGTGCGAAGCTATTAAAAACCTTTTCCTTTCGGGTCGTAATTCCTCGGAACAACCCTCCTTATACCCCTCTTGTAGTTTGTTAATCTCTTAAAGGTGAGCCGTACCTCGCAAGTGACACAAAGGCAAGTTTTAAATCTTTTGTTTGGGAACTTATTATGATAATGCTCCAGTTGAGAGCATTATATTGATGATGAATTTTTAATCTTATTTAAGACAATGTTTTTATATTTTTGGTTTTTCTTGATTTTATATTATATACATAAAAAGTAAATGAAAAATATTTTTGTATTTTTATATTTTTATAATAAGAAGAAAATATTCACAAACGGAAAACAATAACTTCACGAGGAAGGGTCTTCAAGTCACTAATCGTCAACCCGTAATGATATTGTCGCAACACACCTCCCCGGCAACGGCGCCAAAATGATAACCACCTTTTTAGGGGTAATTATATATCAAATAGTATAATAAATTATCAAATATAAAATCCCCTCTAGTCAACCAAGTCAACCTTTTAAGAAAAAGGTCAACAAACTCACGGGTATGATATAAATGATTCCGGATAAGTTTTACCCGGGTCGTTCTCCCAACGAGGCATGAAATTGACAGTTACGTTTGAGGTTTGACTTTTGGATGCTTGAATAACAAATGATTTTGGATTTGTTTTCTAAGTTCTACGGGGAAAACATAAAAAAAGTATGGGAATTTAAACTTAAAACTACGGGAAAGCAAAATAAGGCATTAGAATAAATCCTAATTCTACGGGAAGCAATTAAAGGAAATAAAAATAACTTAAAAAAATCTACGGGAGACATAAATAAGAAAAGGAATCAATAACTAAGATAAAAACGAAAACCAGGAATCCTAAAAACGCGTCTAAATTATCAACTAAGTAGAAATTTAATCCTAAAATTATTTTTTAACTTTTAATAAATCCTAAGTGACTAAAATGCAAGAACAAAGAAACTAGACCAAAAACGAAAGCAATTTAAGCTTAAAAACACAAAAAACGTTAACGGGATTCAATCCCGTTCTTTAAAAATTCAAAATCTAAAATTTTAACCCTACGAAAGCAAATCTAATTTTCTTAAGTCCTAAATGATAAATAAAATTTTTTAAAAAAAGAATTATATTTTTTTGATTTTTATTTAATTTTTTATGAATTAAAAACAGTTTTAAAAAGAAAAATTCATTAAAAATACTAAATAAAATGGGAAAAATATGAAAAATTCAAGGAAAGTCCATTAGGCTATGAGGAATAAAGGAAAAATAAAAACTACACCAACTGCTGAACAAATAAGCAGAGAAATAAGCAAATAAGCTAATAAGCCTAAAACTGAAAGACTAGATAAAAGGATTTTCAATGCAACATTAAACAGAAAAGACCCAAGGGCGTTTATGGTAGCAGAGAGTGTGCGTGAGGCTTTGGTATACAAGGGGGAGGTCATGGGTTCGACCCCCATGCCTTCCCTTTTTGAAAAATCATTTTTTTACCTTTTTTAAAGGGGGCTAATTTTTGGCTTATTGAACTAAAAAGGGCTGAAAATGAAGAATAAGCCTGTGAATTGTATAATAAGCTACCCCTAAGAAGCAAATGGAGCAAAAGTGAGGAACTAAATTAAGCTAAAAACTTATGGAAACGCTAACAGGCAATATGCATGAAAAGAAACTAAAAGGCTAAAGGCCTTAAGCCAATTAAGCATACAAGATTAAATAAGCTCAAACTTAAGTGACATCACACCACACCAATAAGCTATAAGGGACTAAATCCTAATCTAATAAGCACTACTGAGCAAAAATAAGCAGAATGGATAAGCTAAAAAGCACGAAAATCAGATAAGCAGTCTAACCAAACACTTGTTATAAAACAGCCTACCAAGCATTTTTAAGCTTAGAAATAAGCTAGCAAACCAAAATCCTAATCCTCAAAACCTAAAAACATATAAAGTCTGAACTACTAGGTATAAGAAAAAAAAACAAAAATTAGACATTTTGAGAAACCAAATTGAAGCAAAGAAATAGTCAAAGAAAAGGGTAGTTTGGCTCAGAACACCTCTTTGGTTTTTGGAAAATAGTGACAGACTTAAGATCAAAATCAATTTTGACTTCTAAAAAACTAAAGACAGACTGACTTTGGACTCTCAAGTATTATTTAACTGAAAATAATAAAAACTAAATCAATTATCCATGGTTGCAAATCATCTGCTCACAGGGGCTTTTTAGTAAAAAAACTTGCAATTTTTTTTTGCAAGAAAGATTAGATGTCAAAAGGGAAAAACTACTAAAATCTTAGACCTAATAAAACCAAAAGAAAGGTACACTCTGATGCTTTAAGTACTGACTTTAAGATTAAAGAACTAATCTTAAAGAGATTGACAAATGAGCTCTGTTGAATAAACTTCAAAAGTGGCAGTCTTGGATTTTGAATTTGAAAACTTTTGAAAACTTGAGCCTCTAACAGAATTTGGCTTATGAAAATAACCATCATTAGGACTATTACGAGCTATGAAAACTATTTTGGGATCAAAGAAAGTTTATAACCATTTTTACCCGTTTTGAGCCCTTGACCCAAACACCCCTTAAAATTCCGAATTTGCATTTTAAAGCCAATAAGATTTAGAGAACCTTAAATCTAGATGTAAAAAGCATATAGAAGTTACAATAACCATAATTAAGACATGAATAAGCACAAGTTAAGCAGTTCACAATAGGCAATTTTTAAAAGCCTAAAAGACATAATTTTGAATAAACATAAATTTTAAAAAGAAAGTTTTACAAGATTGAAAGTAAATGACATAAAAACATAAAAACATTCAAAGTAAAACTAATCTACTTCCTAAGTTATACTACTCCTAGTTCCTAGTTACTATCTTCAATCTCTGTCTTCTCTCTTATATATGCTGCCAAGGTTGTGTTTGTTGTGTTTTTCTTGTGAGATAACTCAAAACCTTCATCCTGGCCCTTCATTTTTCCTTTGGCTCCAAGCAAATCAATCACAGCCACCCATCTTCTTGTCTTGACCCTTTAACCAATGAGGATGTTAGGGATTGCCATCGTGGATGTGAGCCCATGTGGGGGTGGGGTTTATGGATTTGTCATGGGATGAATTTTGGAGGTATGTTGTAGGATGTGACAAGGAAAATGACAATGAATAGTGGGGTTAAGGGTTTTGGCGAGAAAGGACGTTTAACAGGTTTTGGGTTAACAGGGGTGAATGTTTTAGGGTTATAAGGGGGTGAGGATGAGTGGTGAAAAAGGTATTGGGGTTTAGGGGTAAAAAGGTTAGAAAACTAACTGTCGTTAACCTTTGAATTTGTGAAGGACTAGCACCGTTAGTCCTTTTGGACTAACGGTGCAAAGGTATAAGGACCATTGGTGTCATGGGGTTTAAGGTGTAGGGGTTAAGTATGTTAAGTGGTGGTTGGGCCAGGGTATAAAAGGGTTAAGTATTTAGGCCGGGTTTGATTTAAAAAAAAGAATTGGGCTTTTGGTTAGTTTTAACGAGTGGATCGAATTCTGGGTTATTGGATTTAAATGCTTACTAGTGTGTAAGTGGGCTGACCGAAAACTAAAATGGGTACGGTTCGTTGGACAACTTTGCATATAATAGGTTTTAGGTGTTCGTTTTTTGATGCTCATTCCATTCCATGTCTCGGGGTTGACTTTGTCTTGGAACTTTTGTTGACATTTTGGTTGAATTTTTACGTCATTTCCATTAACGTGCTTGGCTCTTTGTCGGTTTTGGCTTTTGTTTTTGTTCATTTTGTGAATATTCGATACATGCCACTGAAACAAATAGCAAAAACATGCTATATTTGACATTTTATGTGCTTTTTTGGTCTTTTAGGCTCCTTTTTAATAGGCAAAAAGGTATGTGTAATTTAACAATTACCAAAATCCCATACGAAAAACTTTGCATGTCCCACGCAATGTATAAGTAAAACACTTAGGAAAACCAAGAAAAGAATGAATCTCAAATCCCCCTCGATAATTACCTTGAAAATTAGCATATTCTGTTCATCGAGGGGAATTTAAAGAAAATCAATAGCTTTTGAAAAAGCCCCCGTTTTTACATTTTTAAATATATACACTATTATTTCCACTCTTATTTTTTGTATTTTTTTCATTTTTTCTCATTTTTTGTACTTTTCTTTTAAGCAACTAACTATTATTTGACTTTGTTTATTTTTATAACTTTAGGGTACATAGACAGACGAAACTTTATCCTAAAATGCACCAAACTGGAATTAATTCATCGTTCCTAATTTTCACCGTCTCCCAAACCTAGCTTTTCAAAACGAAATGACCTGTTAAATTATAAGTTAAGATGCTAACACTACTCATATTTGAAACTTGTGAACTTTTCCTCCGAAAATTATTATATATTAGGTGATGGCCATTTTTGAATTTCAGCTATGGATCTACGTTTTTCAAAAATTCCTATGCTTTACTTTTATACCCGAGTATAAACAGGAATAATGAGTTTGAACCCGAGATCTTTCCCATGTAGCGACTTTCGTCTCGGCACATCCTAAACCTTGCGGCTAAGTTCATGTGACCAGGCCTTTTGACAACCCACGAGACTAGTATCAGGACTCAAAGGCCTTGGTTTCAAAAAACTCTTAGGGTTTCCCGTTTATGAACTAGTTAGTTAGAAAAACACAAACTTAAAATTAAAATAGTCTAAGTTCAAAAGCATATTTAAATTTAACAAAAAGAGATTTTACTTACATTTATTTTAAATCTCAATTAACATTAAAACATTAGAACATTTATGCAATCGTAACACTCGACTTTTTGAAGTCTGACAACATCGGGTTGTGTGACCAAGTTGCAGCAAACTTTTATCGGTCTCGGATTATTATTCTTACTATGGGCTTTCTTTAGAAGGTTTGTAACTATCGGTTTGTGAGCCGCGGCAAGATGCAATAACTTTTTCAGCTACAATTTATTATTACTCATCATTCTTCTTTCATTTTTCATCATTTTTTTAGTATTTTATTTTACTTTATTTCACGATATAGAGAAGACTTCTTTTTGGAAAATTTAAGTATAATTTAATTTTAAGACTAAAAATTTATTTGCTATCGGTATACATCTAAAATATTGTTGATTTAAGTGTAACTTTCCAAATATTAGCACGTATATATTTGTCCGGTTAGAGGACGTATGGTGAGATAAAAGCCACCCAACTACACTTTGGTCTTAAGATTCCAAATAATCCTTGTTAGCTATCAACTCATACTTAACTCTATCATTTTATGTTCCTTTGCAAAAATACCCGGAATGCATTAGTCTAAAAGGTAAGCGAACAAGCTAGAGTCAACACTCTCGATGAGTCAAAAATTTTTCTTATTCTACCCAGAAGGAAAGTCTAATTTTTTGACAAAAACACATTATATATTTTTGAATTTTTTTTGAATTTTTTTTTGAATTTTTTATTTTTTTTGGTATTTTTTCAAAATTTTTGGTGGTAAAAACGGGATTACGTGAAAACAACAACTGCAGGCACAATCAAATCGAAAGATCCCCCCCATACTAGAACTAAACATTATCCTCAATATTTTTAGAAGGGTCTCTACGTATATCTAAATCCGTTTTTAAGTATGCTTAAAGTTAAACCGTTTGTCGATAAGATTTGGATATCGAATTCCCCAATGGAAGCTAGCTGAGGATTTTTGAAGCATCGACGTGATACGAAGGACAAACTCAGTACGAGGAGGGCTTTAAAAATCCTGGACATCCTGGACATAACAACAGAAAACATAAACACGATAACAGGTATAGAGGCGAGCCTCTTCACAACACACTTATTCATTAATAAAACTAAGGGATAAGCATGGGTTGCCACCCGCGAAGCGCATGTTTAAGGTCACTAAGCTTGACCCGATCCCCCATACTTGAGCTTTGTCAAGGGGGATAAAAATGGGGATGACGAACACCAAATTAGGAGTGTTGTCTCCCATGAATCAACATCGGGCTTTTATGATGAAAATAGTTGAGAAGCTTTAAGGCCCCGATGTGATTGAAGAAGGAGGGAGATGTCTCCTTTTGAAGCTAAGAAACGCCGTGATTGAAAACTTTGTCTTCATTTAGGATGGAAAATGGAAGTAAAAGTATCAATCATAGGGATAGAGTCGCAAGAATCTTGTGGAGTTGTCTTCAATGTATCCCGGTTCGTAAATCTTGTTTCTTATCTTACGGTAGAGAAGTAACACCAAGATAGGAATCGAGATCATTCTGAGAAGGATTGATCATAGTCGAAATCCAATTGAAGGCGAGTTATGGGTGGGGCAAAATATAGCATATCCAAGGGGGATGTCTTCCACCAATCAATGTTGAATCTCCTGATCGGGTAATCAACTGAATGATTCGAAACTCGGGAAGGGAAGGTTAGAATTATTGAACCCTCGAGTCATAATCATCACTCTCAATACCCGGTGGTATTGAGTCATCCGAAGCAAGAAAAACATCGATCTCCTCTGAGAGTCACTATCCTCGACGGGGATAGGAGATGGAGAGAAAGACTCAATAGAATTTTCCACATTAAGCTCTTTCGGAGGGCGAGGAGATGAGTTGTCATAAAGCAATCTCTCAACTAGATGAATTTCACCCTCCGGATCAAGGTTGTCATCATCAATTCCCGGTGGAATTGATTTGAGAAGAGTGAGTTCACCGGCGAACTCATCTAGAAGAGAATCAATCTTAGAAGAAGAATCAATCAAAGTATTTCGATTAAGCAAAGATTCTATAAGATTGGATTCGGCATAAAAGGAATCAATTCCTGGGGGAATTGAAGTGATACTTTCTAACACCTCATTTTGAATTAGATTCACCTCGGTAGAAACGATTTCTTCATCAAGATCAAAAAGAGGATTAGAGAAAATTTAAAATTCTCCATTGGAACGTCCTCCTCGGAAAATGACTCATCATCACTTGAGGTACAATCATCATTGATATCGAAGAGAGGGTTAGAGAAACTAACAAGATGACTCTTGGGAAAATCATCATAAACGGGCAAATCACACACACCGTCGGAAGCATCCTCGGACTCACTTGGGGTTAGGTTAAGGTCTTTAACACTAGACTCATTTTTCTTTGTCTCGATTCCATTTATGAAATAGTGTAAGATGACTCATCCTTATTATGAAAGGGGGGAGGGGGGGAAAGATGTCCGTAATCGGAAGGTCGGGTGTGATTGCTTTTTTTTACGTTGAACATGTATGAAATATTCGTGTGTTGCAAAAGAAATACTAATTCGTCATCATCATTATTATATGAGGTAGGCAAATTCCTACTTGGTGTATTAATTTATTCTGCCATCTCCTCGTTTATAATTTGCAAATCCTTGAACAGTTTTTTGTTTGATAAGCAATTCTTGTACCTCCTTGGACTTGAGCATGCTTTAACTCAAAAAATTTCTCCAGCTTGCGGTTAAAACCTTTGGTGCTTTCCAATCAAAAAGAATGAAATCGATCAAACTTTTTTAAAAAGTTTTGTATTTGATTCTATTAGGTTCTTCACGGGCATGCAACATTTTTCCGCACTTGTTTCTTGACGAGGTTGATGAATGACGGGAAAATGCGGGGGTTGGGGTTGTCTAAATCGAAAGAATTAGAATTGTAAAAAATTTTTAATTCATCGGTTGACATTCATAATAAGTCGCCATAAGGACCCCAATTTTTAATTTTCAAAACAAAGACTTTGTTGTTGTAAACTTAGTAAAGGCTTTGTGGAACTCATCATAGTTTTGATTGGAGCATGTTCAGGGTTAGAACTTGCGGCGAGTACACAAATAAGTGTACCATAAGAGCATCGTTCTGTCAAAAATACTCACAAGATTGGTTTCATAGTTTGGGGGCGTGGTCGGAAAAAAATTTTGAGAATCGTTAAAAGAGTACGGAGTTGAGAAATCGATTGGATTTCCATCTCCATAAGTACAATTTGGACAAATTCCATCAATAAAATGACAACCGCACCGTTGGCACGTGCATGAATAACAAAAAGGGTTATGTACGTCGGTTGTCCAACACCCTCCCAACTCATATCAGAAATAGATTCATGAGAATTAATCAATAAAGAGGGATAAGAGTTAGAATTAAATGGCAAAGAGGTTAAAGGGAGTTTTTTTCTTGGGTTTTCAAGTTTTTTTAAACAACATATTTTATTGAAGGACAAAATGAGATCGAATAACTTAAACCAATAATAAACTTGCTTCACGGTAGCTCTCTAAAGTAAGAATACGCACAAAGGTGCGGCAGGGATTATGCGGTTGAAAGCGCGAAGCTATTAAAATCCTTCTCCTTCGGGTCGTAGTTCCTCGGAACAACCCTCCTTATACCCCTCTTATAGTTTGTTAATCTCTTAAAGGTGAGCCGTACCTCGCAAGTGACACAAAGGCAAGTTTTAAATCTTTTGTTTGGGAACTTATTATGATAATGCTCCGGTTGGGAACATTATATTGATGATGAATTTTTAATCTTATTTAAGACAATGTTTTTATATTTTTGGTTTTTCTTGATTTTATATTCTATACATAAAAAGTAAATGAAAAATATTTTTGTATTTTTATATTTTTAAAATAGGAAGAAAATATTCACAAACGGAAAACAATAACTTCACGAGGAAGGGTCTTCAAGTCACTAATCGTCAAACCGTAACGATATTGTCGCAACACACCTCCACGGCAGCGGCGCTAAAAAATTGATAGTTTCTTTGTAGTATATATATAATATTAATAATACTCAAGCAAATTCCAACCAATCACCCTTGACCAAGGCGGCAAGTCAAAACTCTCAAAGAAAATCAATATATATCCGTATGAATTCCCGGGTCGTTTATCCCCAACGAGGCGTGAAATTGACGGCTACGTTATTGGTTTGACTTTTGGATGCTACATTTTTGGTTTGGCTTTTGGATGCTTGAATACAAGAAAGATTTGATTTGTGTTTCTAAATTTTACGGGAAATTATGGAAATTTAAACTAAGGTATACTTAAATCTACGGGAAAAAAACAAGCAAAGGCACGAGAATTTCAACCTAATACCTACGGAAAGCAATAAAGGCAATTTAATAACTTAAAAATCTACGGGAAGCAAAATAAGGCAAATAAATGAAACCTAATTCTACGGGAAACATAAGTAAGGCATGGGAAAGTAAATCCTAAGTCTACGGGAACATAAAAATGAAGGCAATTAAATTAAAAAAAACACGAAAACGAGAACGGGATTCTAATCCCGTTCTTTAAAAAACCAAATTCTACAATTTTGACCCTACGAATGCAAATTTAATTTTCCTAAGTCCTAAATGATAAAAGAAAATAAAAAAAAAGAATTATATTTTTCTGACTTTTATTTAATTTTTTATGAATTAAAAACACTTTTAATGAAACTAAATGATTAAAAATACTAAAATATTTATTAAAAATCTAGAAAAAATACAGAAAAATAGTTTTCAACTAAAAGTAGGCAAGAAAAATAAGAAACTGAAAAATGCCTGATGGAAAAGCATAATAAAAGCAAATAAGGAAATAAGCTAAACGAAAAGACTACATAATAGAATTTAAAAGCAACCTCAGACAGAAAAGGACCCAAGGCGTTTTATGGTAGCAAGAGTGTGGTGGTGAGGCTAGGTATAAAAGGGGGGGGGGGGGGGGGGGGGGGGGGGGGGGGGGGGGGGGGTAGGGGAGGGGGGGGGGGGGGGGGGGTCATAGGTTCGACCCCCATGCCTCTCCTTTTTTTAAAAACATTTTTTTTATTTTTCTTTTTGCAAAGTTATAAAACAGACCAAAAAAAGCAAGATTAAAAAAATGACTTTTTATAACTCTTAAAAATAAGCTGGAAAATAAGCTAAAAAAGCTGGCAGTTTTCACTTTTTACACTAAGTCCATATGTGCTAAACTGGTTAGCTATTTTAGGCAAAATAAGCTAAGGGATAAACAAGATAAGCTAAAACATATAATGCCCTACTCCTAATAAGCTAGTAGAAACAAAAATAAATAAGCAAAGTGAATAAGCAACCATGGCAGAAAAGGCAAACCAAACACAAGACAGCCTAGGGACAACATTTGAGCTTAAATTTAAGCCACATAAAGGATCCTTTGGGCTTAATGGGCTATATGAGCTTAAAGCTAGGCTTATGAACTACAATAATCAGCAAAAAGAAAGGACTTTGAAAATCATTTAATCCATGAAAAATCTGCATAAAAATGGCTGTTCAACTCAGCATATACTGATTTTTTTTAGTTTCTGAAAGGGACAAAAAAACTAAATTCAGGCCTATTTTGAAAGCAGAAAAGACTTAAAAACTTGAAATAAGCTGAAAAAGATTAAAACCATACTACTAACTACTAATGCTATAAATTCTAGACCTTAAATCAAACTTTAACTGACTTAAATTTTGAGATCAAATAGGGACTTTTTAAAACTAAAATTGACTTGACAGAATTTGCACAAAAACAAAAGTGACAAAAGATACTTAGCCTATACTAATCCTACTGCATTCTAACATCAGAATATAACACAAACAAAGCTTCAAAACCTTTTTTTAAATCAAAGCTTGTATATAAGCAGTTTGCAAGAATTTGAAAACACAGGTTTTGGAGAGTATTTAGATAACATATTAAAACTTAGATTTAACACCAAAAACTTCCTTAAAACAGGTAAACACAGCTAAAAGAAGACTTCTGAAGATGGCTTAGTGACCCAAAACCTTTAAAACTAATTTTTTACCCGTTTTGGACCCTTGTCCCAAACACCCCTTAAAGAAGCCATATTTCATATTTTAGCTTAAACAGGTTAAGAACTCATAAGAAAACTCAAAATAGATCAAGGTTGAGGAATAATAAGCACACATAAGCAGTTAAAACTAAAAATTAAGCACTTAAAATAAGCAAGGTCAAATGAGCAGTTTGAGTATATAAAGACAGATTGCATAAAAGATTTAAGCAAATTGGTTTTTAGACCACACAAAGCATCATAAGCACAAAAGTTAAGCCTACAAAACAATAGATAAGCTGAAATAAGCAGGCAATAAGAAAAGCAGGATTTAAGCTTAAAAGACAGATTTGAGAAAACTTAAAAAAACTAAAATTTTCATTAAGACATAAACTGATTACAAAAATTCAAAATTTAAAATGACAATTTTAAAAGACTAAAAACATAAATTTAAAAACATTAAAAACTAAATTAATCTACTCCTCGTTCCTAGTTTTCTTTTTCGTCTTGTGCTTCTTCTTTATATAATTGGCCAACTTTGATATAATTAGGTTTTCGGGTTCGTTTTTCGATGCTCATTCCATTTCCATGTCTCGGGGTTGACTTTGACTTTGACTTTTGTTGACATTTTGGTTGACTTTTTACGCTCATTTCATTCCCGTGCTTGGCTTTGTCGGTTTTGGCTTTGTTTTTTGTCCTTTTGTGAATATCCGGTACCTGCACAACACAAATAGCAAAACAAGCATATATTTGGCATTTATGTTCTTTTTTGGTCATTTAGGCTCGTTTTATTAGGCAAAAGGTATGTGTAATTAAACACTTACCAGGGGCCGGTTACTAGATGAATCACACACACCCTCTTTATTTTTTAGGAATAATTCTAGTAATATGAATCCTTTCCTAATTTTTAGGTAAAGGGCGATACAAATTAGGAGGTATTATTTACATAATAGATACACTCTCCTATAAAACCTACACACACACGCATGATCACAAAAGTCAAAAGAATCCCACGCCTTGTTCTTCTCCATCTCCTGTTCGAGCAGAACACCAACAATGACACCATAAACCTCTATTAAAAATCCACCTTAACCATCTAATTCTACTTCAAATCAAACCTACATTAAACCCTAATCATCCTTTTATACTAAAATCCACCATGCATCAAGATTTATGATTTTCTTGGTTTTTGATCTTAAGGGTTTTTGATATAATTGAAGATAAATGGAAGCATCTAGGGTTTGAATAGTGTTGTCTTTGCAAGATTTGGAATAATAAATCAAGGTCTTGGGTCTCTCCTTTGTTTTCGTGGGTTCGGCCAAAATCGAAACCCAAAGGGGTTTGATATTGTTGATCATCTTGTTATCTTATTGTATTTGTAAGTCTCTTATTTAACCCTTTTCAATTGATTAATTTCTATACTAATGCATGTGCTTGATCTTCATATTTTGTGCACATGCATTGTCTTGATTGGTTTTGATTTTAATTTGGTTATAAACATGGAGTTTTTGATGTATGAGATATGTGTAAGAGGTTTATATGGCATTGCATTGTATTGGATAGTGTGGGAATTGATGTTTGGATGGATTTTGAGGTAGATTTTAGGGACTGTTTCAAATCAGTAGCAAAACGTGGATATCCCTAATAATTTTTGGCCTGGAGCCTGTGAATAAATTACATGGTTAGATAGATATAGTCTTAAGCTTCATGTGGCGAATTGGATGGGTTACCAACTCCTCCGGATGAGGGAGTTATGGCCGTTTTACGATTGCTAGTCAAATTTGGAACATCATTTGGAAAACGAGTTAAACTCCAGGTTAATACTCTAAAATGTAGGATAAGAAATCTAATCTCAGTATTATACATCTTAATCTAACTTCTCCAAGTAGATTCACTTTAATAGCTATCACGGTTTGGAAAATACGTCAAAATTTATGTTTGGTAGGAAAACTTGAGACTGCTGCAGACCAACAGTATAAATGGGTTAATTGCAGCATGTCTAAGAAGGTCTGGATTATTTGATGGGGTTTTAGAAATAAGTTCAAAGTACATGTGTCGAACTGGATAGAGCCACATCTCCTCCAGATGAGTGAGATATGATCGATTTATGGAAACTAGTCAGTTCTAAACTACTGTTTGAAAAATGGATTTAATAACTCCATATTTTTCATAAAGTGTTGTATTTTTAAACGATGTGGTAAATACTATACATCATAAGCTTTTTCATCTCAACCCTTTGGATTCACTTGATTTTCTAGTATAGAATAGGATTTATGGGCCAAAACCGTAAGCATTAGATATTTAACGAACCGTTTCTGTTGTTGAGTTATGACTAGTAAAAACCCATTTCGCCATGGATTGGTGAAATGGTTTATGAGTTAAAAGGACTAATGTTGACTGGAAACTAGACTTAAGTATCTTGTCCCAGAGTGAATGCCCCATCCTTTTTATCTTTTATAGGTTAAAAGATATGGTCTAGTAAATTTGACTAAAAATTCAGGCAACATGAGTTTTTTGCTAAACGCCTTTTCTTGAGAAATAAAAAGTGTGACCACATATTAATAAAGATAATAACATTAAGCGAGACATAGTAGACACTCAATCAATATAAGTGCAAGTGTATGACCAATTTGGGGATAAACATACTTCGGTTAAGTTATAATGCAATGCTCATGCATATCTCAAGAAACATATCTCGTGTATCATTCGATTTATTTTTTACATAGTCGAGTCAACTTATCATTCAAATCCGCATCACACTTTTTGGTTGTGCTTAGAACGTTTTTTGTTCGCTCGTTTCGATGATATCATCTATATCTGGTCTTCATCACTCCCTCCGTTAGGTTTCCAAGCCCCATCTTTTCTTCTTTAATGGTTTTCATATAACTAGTTTCCCGGGTGAGATACATGCTTTTTACCTAAGCCAAAATTTTATGATTCTAATTTCCATAAACGTTGACCATGAATGTTATTACTAAAGATTTTACATGCTTACTACATGATTTCTTACTACATGTTTTGATAAACTGGTGGTTTACCACTAGATTTATTAAGGCTTAAATTTTGCTTACCGACATGATTGTGAGATCATAGATTAATTATTTACAAAACCGTTGAGTTTTTAACATAATGCTTGTTTTAAATTAGAGACAATAGCTTGAAAGGTATACTTGACCCTATCGAAGAAGGTACCTAAGTGCTAAAGACCCTGATAATCTGTAACGCAAAAACTACCGTATAAAGGAATTAACGCTAGTGATAATAAATATGTAACTATAGGTGACTCCCCTACCGAAGTTTGAATCCTTTTGGAACACCCCACTCTTCAATAGATTAATATTATTCCATGAAGTTGGAATTAAACGGATATATTACTCTGAGAAGTAGGTATATAGCAATAATACCTAATCTTTTGGGGCAAACTATATTTTCTCGTCTGCGATAATTCTGTACTTGACACTGCATTCGTTGCATTGTCGTTGGTTGATCTTATACCTTGTGGTCCACTACTAAGCATACTTGATTTACTACTACTTGGATTTCGATAACAATTCTTTTAAATGTTGTAACACTACTTTTCTTACTGAAATATTTCTTGATTTATTTCAATACTGTTTTTACTTAAACCTATGAATTTACCAACATTATTGTTGATGTTTTTGCATGTATTTTCTCAGGTTATATCTTGTTAGCTGAGCATTGGGAGCATTTGAGATGCGTGGATATCAACAAAACTCAAGGACTTAGTTTTCTCTACATTCGATAACTTTTAACTTTAAATATACAAAATGATTCAAGTTTGAACTCTTAAAATCTTGTTAAATTATAAATTATTGGGACCAAATTTTACTCTGATATTTTAATCGAATGTAACATTTTATTTACGTCTCTTTGAGGTCGTTTTATGTAACTTGAATTCTTATGCTTTGAAGTAGCACCCCAAAGTGGTATTCCGCTGTGTTGTGATTTTATAGGGGTGTTACAGCTTTTTCCTTGTATGTGCAAACGGTTTTTGATAGTCAATGCACATATGCTGGGGGAGCATTTTCAAAAGATGAAAACAACAAGGTATAAAGGCTTTGATTTATATCATAAGTACCTTGATCGATTTTTCAAATTGGTTTTAATGGCAAGAATGGAGATACCCAAAAGACTGACCATGTACTTAATTTTACGGAGTTACAAGGTGGTTAAGATTAGGCATATGTTCCAGGATCTAGCCACAATCAAAGGGATCTACCCAGGGACATTCCTTAAATAGAGTAGAAGTCCTTAGGTATGATACAAAAGGAGTAAAAGTGAGAATGGGAATAATGCAGACTAAGACAGAGCTAACACTAGAAAAAACCCAACTAGGTGTGAGTGATGAAGTCTTGGTAAGCATTAAAGGGGTCAAAGAATAAACAAGAAAAAGTAAAGATAAAGGGTGAAAAAGAACAAAGAACTCCTTACACTTAGACAGAAACTGGGTCAATACATATGTTATCAAAATCATAATGATGATTGTTGATATTGAAGACAGACATCATGGACACAATGATGCATTGCACAACCCTTCCTAGCCATTCAGAATCTCTTAAAAGATTTATGTTTCAATTCTCACGGAGACTAAACACGTTATCTATTGCTCATTCACTCTAAGTTAGTTGGTATTGAAAAGGTGGCAGTCTGCTCTAGTCTCCGATTACCAAAATCAAAATGCACTATTGAGTCTAGAGCCATAAGTGATCAACTATAAATCTCTCTAGGACACTATGTACCATTCACTTGTTCTTCATATACTGTGAAATCAAGTAAAATATCAAGAGTCTTATGCATTATCCTCGTGATCGTGTCAGAACATCAGAGTGATACGTAAGTATTCACAAAGAAGATGGAAATCCTTCCAGAGCCAACATCAAACAAGCTCTGCGGTAAGTGACTTGTGAGATCCTATATGGATTAAACTTGTGACACTGGATATCGATTTAGTCCAGATTATGAATTGACGACTTAATCGGTAAGATAGTAACTAACCGATTCACTCTTATCGTGCTGTCTGCTTTGAGGCATTCTGATAAATAGAAACAAGCAAGTAAAGTGACTATGATGTTCACGCATTAGAAGATCCAATACTTATGCTAGAAATCCTGTTAAGGAAATTATTCTTAATTTGAATCTACCTGATCATAGGCCGGTCCTCATGGAACCAGAGGTTAATCCAACCAAACTCGGGTGAATGACAAAGCCATATTCGTCCACAAGCTTTATTGCTAACTGTTTTATTACATGTTCATGTAAAGATAAAGATGGAGATATCTCATTCCAGCAAAGTCAAGTTCATAACCGCATGCTCAAACTCAATCGATGAATATAATGATATGATGAAAGAATAAAAGTTATTCAAGACTTCCGTTATCTATATTCAAAAGGTTTTTTCCTTGAATCAATAGTGTAATCAAGATGAAAAATCCAAGGAAGATTAATCTATAGCTTTAGATAAAATAATTATGAGACATGTCGGTTCAAAGTATACAAATCACAAGGAGCAAAATATTATAAGAAACCACAAAGAGCTGAAAGGCAAAAGATTACAAGATGACGCAAAGAGATGAATGTTTGGTTGATGATCTCAAAGATCCCAAGATCAAGCTCATTACCTGTTGATACAAGATAAAGATTAAAGATTAAAGACTATAAGCAAAGACGAAGACATTCATAGAATGCTAGGCTTAAGATTTTGTAACTTGGAGTGACCTCCCTTAAGGGGAGATTGTTAGGAATCAAGAAAAGACTCGGTCACTTCCAATATTGTACATTATAGCTCATAGTTAAGTGTTCCGTTACGAGAAAGCTAACCGGGCCAAGTCTAAGGAATACCAAGGCTTGGTTGGCCTATGTGGGGTACTATATAAGCCCTCTCCATCCCATGGAGAGGGTGTTGGTCATATGTGTAAAAACTCCCTCCTATGCTATTTTCCTTTTCTCTCTACATTTGTCCAACTGTCCTTTCTCTCTCTAGTACCTCTTAAATCTCATCTAGGATTACTTATTTGTATATATCATCAAAGGCTTTAAATAAGTTTAATAAAATGACAGATGAATGTCATCTACCTTTTGCTGATGAGTTCATTAGGCATTTAAAGGATACGAAAAGGCATGATATGTATTTCTACAAGATAGGTGTTGTCTTTTAAGCCACTCTTCAACGAACTCATTCTTGAAAATAGGATTTATGAGGCAAACGTGTTGTTTATAATTTCCTAGACTCTGGATTTGAAATTGTCTTTCATTTAGACTATGCATTTGGATTTATTTTTGTTTGGAGGTCATTATGTTCTAGACCTATTATCTCCTCAGTATTCTTGGTGAATTTTGTTGAACCATTTTATTAATAAAGTCTTGCGCTTGCATTTATTGATGCCATAAGTGTGACATTTGACTCGTTCTCGGGTGGGGTGTTATAGTAGGATTAATGCGGTTAACACTATTTCCATTATCTTGATTACAAATTCACTATTTAATTGTTTTCCAGTTTAATTAGTAATTAATTAACATACAATTTGTGACAACCTCTCTGTAACATTTCTCAATTTCAGGTCATTTTACGACTCTATTATTCTTCACTATTTATTTTAGTCCAATACGCGTTTACTTTTAATTTAACTCTTAAGCTAAATCGCGTAGACTAGAAATAATTATTTAATGTAAACGGACACCAAATAAATTAAGGTATACATCAAGCAAGTGTTAGGTAATTATTAAGAAGATAATTATTAACTTTGCGTATTTTATTTTTATTGGTCACGTAAAAGGCTTATGTTTCCCAATAAAATACATTTAGACACACCTCGGAAATACCTAGACTTACCTAGACTCAAACCAATAACCACTTTTAATCCTTAAACACAAAAATTATTCAATTCTTGTGTTAATAACCCATTATGGCCGAATATGGGTAGACAAAAACCATAATACAATGGATACTTACACTACATTGTACAATTATCTCTTAATTAAGTCTTGTACTTGTATAATCCTAGTAAGATTTCAAAAACCTATCTTTCCCTCTAATCCTACTCGTCTCAATGCATATACACAACTAGAAAATCCCTTATAGCCCTAAACTAAGTACATGTACAACCTAAGTATAATTAAAACATGTACTAAATGTCCACATAGCTAATACACAAAGGATAATAACCTCATTGGATCCTTCCTTTTTGCCTCTTGATACCCGCGGCCACAAACAACATATATACAACCAAAGATGTTCATAATCTTAGTAAATCATGTACAACTGTCTTGTAATTAAGGAATTATACTAGGTGGTTTAATAGGAAAACCATTTGAGCTAACTAGAAACCTTAAAACCACTATATAGGGCACAGTTTGGCTTTAGATTAGGACTAGAGGAGCTAACAAATTCCTAAGCCTATATAAACTCACTCCCACTTGACCTTAAACATTTTCTCACAACTCTTAAACTCATAAACTCTCTCAATCAAAACCACATTGTTTCTCTTTTGGTTTCGGGTTCATTACAACCGAGATACAACACCACGAAGTGTAAGCAAACACTCTGAGTTATAATCTAGGGATCATTAAGCTCGGGTCATACGTTTAAGGGGTTAAAGGCAAGGAAGTACTCGGGTTAAAGCTAGGGCTTGGGGTGCACCACTTTGGGTTATCTTACTAACTCAAAACAAATCACTAGGACCTTTGTAAGTCACGTACTAAGCCATATATATCTATATCTCATTTGTTTTTATTCATGCCTAGTTGTAAGGGTCACATTAACTTGTGTGTAACAAGTTAACGTGAGCATGAACGTGCATGGTTCACCCCATGCATGGTTCACGCATATAATATACTCGGTTATGATCTTGTGTGGTACTAGGACACGTTAAAAAGGTATAAAACGAGACTTAAATATGAGCTAAGGTATAACCGTTATCATTTAATTTCAATAATGGAAACTAACATGAATTCTATCATGTACACTCGAAATACATGAAACTTATACGTAAACATTTCGCGTAAACTTGATAGTTTGGCTTAGGAAGGAGTATACAAGCTAATTAGATGCTTGCATGTGTTAAACACAACCCATAGGTAGGTCAAATAAGCTCAAAGTGTTCGTTCGTGGTTAAACATCACAAACCCAAACCATACGCACCTACAATGGAAGTGTAGGTCCACTGTTGGGCCACGAAGCCCATGAAAAGGACACAAGCTTATAAGATGGCTTATGTATAACTTAAAGAGCTTAATAGTAGCTTAAGGTTCTTATCAAACCCTAACAAAATCCTATGAAACCTTTAATAAACTAAACGGACCCTTAATGGACCTATTGGGACTGACACCCTACGAACAAGCCAGATAGGCCTAACAGGTGGCATCTATGGGGCTCACAGCTTATTAATAAGCTCCATAAGCTTATTAATGGGGGGGTCTAAGTTACTTATTAGACTTATATGCACCCTAATACAAAACATAAGCCTAACCGGACCCTTAATGGGCTTGGCAGCCCATTACCGTGGCCAAACATGAGACCATAAGTCATGAATAAGCTTGAACAGCTTATTTAATAGCTTATGCAACTTATAGGGCTTATAATAGACTTAGGATGCTAATGGACCTTAATGGAACAAGCCCAAAGGCTTAAAATGCTTATCGAGTTCATAATGCGCCCAAAAGCCCATTAACAAGGCTTATTAGCTTATTTAATAAGCCATGCAATAAAAACAGCTTAATTATAATCATAAGAGCTTAATGAGATAAGAAAAATATGTTGGATCATATATGAAACCCTAATGGACATTTAAAAGCCTTTCGGGTTAAGGTTATTGGACTAACGAGTCCAATAAGCTCATCTGAGCTTATTATTAAGCCAAACAGTTTCAATAAGCTTAATGAGGGCTTATGTGTCCTTGAAAACTAAATTGGACATTTAAATTTCTTATTGGACCTTAACGGGCCCAATAAGGTCCAATAAGCCTAAATAAGCTCATCCGAGCTTATTTATATGCTGCCACAGCTTATATGGCTTATTGGAGCTTAATAAAACCTATTGCCACTTGTTAGAACTTAATTGGGCTTAAAATGTAATTTTTGTAAGTTAAAGGACTAAAAGTGTCAAAAATGGAAACTTAGGGTAGAAACTGCCAAAAACTGCTTTTATAAAGTCTAGGGGATGTTTCTGTCAATTCTGAAACTTAAGGGACTGTTTGAAAGTACAAGGACCAAAAGTGTACTTTTCTTAAGTTAAAGGACTAAAGGTGTAAATATGGAAACCTAAGGGTTTAAAATGTAAATATTATATGTCATAAACATAGGGACTGTTTTTGTAAGTATAGAAAACCTAAGGGTATTTTATGAACAAAAGTGATTTTAATAAACACTTAACAAATCGGACGAGTTATAATATTTTTCGGATATTATGCGAATTTAAAACACGACATAATAAATATGTATATTTATTAATAACATTTATACATATACTTGAACGTGTGAGATCGTATACCTTCCCAAGAGCTATCAAGTAAGGACAAATACAATAAAAATGAGCACCACCACACTAGTGATAACAGTATATATAAACTAGCAAATTTATTGTAGTTTATGCATTTAGTCGTTAGCCTAAACTTGTAGACTAAGACTGGCCGTATTTACTTAGGTATTTGAAGGTGTGATTCATTTGCCATACTTGGATATATTTATCATTCACAAAGGACTACCTACTCAGGTGAGTTCATAGCCCCATACTTTACAATTATTTAAATGATTTACATCTTTGGGGCGAGAACATGCTTTGTTTTACAAATTGGACGCAAGTGTACATTTTATACTATGATTACATGTTTGCCTAAGTAGCGATAACCCACTGAGCCCTTTATCATGAACTGTCAATTACTAGATTGTGAGCGCGAATGTTATAAATAGATCTATTTGGGATTGACATCCCCGTTTGGGTGAGTAGCGCTCACTGTGCCGGTTTGCCGGACAACAAACGTATACCATGTCAGATTTGGGATGTTGCGGGTTAGAACATCATTCAAGGGCAATGTTGGCAATTTATTTGCATTCATACATGTCGAGCTTTAGTGTCATGAGCTTAGGAAAACGTAATTACTTTTTATGATGTTTGCATCTGTTGCTTAATCATACACTTGGAAATCTTGCGGTCCTTTAATTGATTTACATAAACCTATGAATTCACCAACTTTATGTTGACGTTTTAAGCATGTTTTTCTCAGGTTAATAAGGCACGAGGTGCCAAGATACATTGGGGGTCACTCTTTGGAGAGTCAGTACTAAAGATTTGGGGTGTATTACATTTTGGGAACATTTGTTATAAACCGAAATCTTTACTTATATTGTCGAACAATTTGAAGCCATGAGCTTATGTAATGAACAAGTATTTTGTTAATCCAATGTATCTTTTTAAAATGACACGTTTAGTGGTCGTTCTCATATCTTGTGCTATTGATCTATGAAGTAACGCCCTTGGATATTCAATATTCCGCTGCTACCCAGATTTGGGGGTGTTACACTATTGCTGCTGAGCAGGTAAGGCAAGCGAATGTTAGGAACGATGCTAGTGGATCTGGGCCAGTTAGAGGTCGAGACACTGCACCTGCTGTTTATGAGTGAACTTTTGCTGGGTTCATGAAGTGCAATCCTGCTGCCTTTCATGTAGTTGAAGGAGCTGTCGAATTACGAAGGTGGTTCAAGAAAACTGAGAGTGTTTTCGAGATCAGTGAATGTGCTGAGGGTAAGAAGGTAAAGTTTGATGCTGCTATATTAGAAGGACCAGCTTTTACTTTGTAGAAAACTAAAGTTGCAACTATGGGTTTGGAGACTGTGAACTAAATACCTTAGACTAAGATGAAGCAACTGATGACTACTGAGTTTTGTTCGATAGAAGAGATACAAAGCATGGAGCACGAGTTGTGGAACTTGAAGATTAAGGAGTATGGCATTGTTGCTTATACTCAGAGGTTCAATGAGCTTGCATTGATGTGTCCGAGAATGGTAGAGCCAGAAAGAGTGAAGGTTGATGCTTATATTCGAGGTTTAACGAATAACATCAAGGGTGAAGTGACATCGTCTAAGCCGGCTGATTTGAACGAAGCAGTACGTATGGCTCATAAGTTGATGGAGCAGAAGTCGCAAGCTAGAAATGAAAGAATTTTGGAAGGTAAGAAGCGAAAGTGGGAAAACCTTCAAGGTGGAAATAGTAGTGGTAAGGGCAATCAAAAGGATAACTCTCGTCAGACTTTGCAGAATAACCAAAAGCAAGGAAATGCGCGAGCCATGGTTACCGCTCCTACTGATGGAAAGCTTCCTTTGTGTGAACGTTGTTTTACTCGCCATGTTGGTCAGTGTACGATCAAATGTCACAAGTGTGGAAAGGTTGGACATAAGGCAAGGTATTGTAGGGAGAAGAGTGTTGCTACGGGTGCTAACGCTCAGCCTATTTGGACTTGTTATGATTGTGGTGAGCAAGGTCATACTAGGAACCGATGTCCGAAGAAGGTGAAGCAAGAAGAAGTTGGAGAAGTTCGTGGTCGAGCTTATGCTATTAAGGACGCTGAGCCGAAGGGTCCGAATGTGGTTACTGGTACGTTTCTGCTAAATAACCGATATGCTTCTGTTTTATTTGATTCGGGTTCCGATAGGAGTTTTGTGAACACTAGATTTAGTTCATTGCTCGATATCAAACCGATTAAAATAGAGGATAGTTATGAAGTAGAGTTAGCTGACGGAAGGGTAGTTAGTACAATTGGGCTTAAAATGCGACTTTTACAAGTTAAGGGACTAAAAGTGTCAAATTACAAACATAAGGGTTAAAACTGTCAATAACTATTTTATAAAATCTAGGGGCTGTTTTGTCACTTCTGAAACTTAAGGGGCTATTTTGAGAATGTAAGGACCTAAAGTGTAATTTGTGTAAAGTTGAAGGACTAAAGGTGTAGATGTGGAAACCTAAGGGTTTAAAATGTAAATATTATATTTTCATAAACATAAGGACTGTTTTTGTAAATATAGAAAACCTAAGGGTATTTTACAAACAAAAGCGATTTTTATAAACACTTAACGTATCGTACAAGTTATAATATTTATCGGATATTACACAAATTGAAACACGACTTAATAAATATGTATATTTATTAATAACGTTTATATATATACTTGAACGTGGGTAATCGTACACCTTCCCAAGAGCCAACAAGTAAAGACAAATACAATAAACATGTGCACCACCACACAAGTGATAACAGTATATATAAACTAGCAATTTATTGTAGTTTATGCATTAAGTCGTTAGCCTAAACTTGTAGACTAAGACTGGCCGTATTTACTTAGGTATTTGACGGTGTGATTCATTTGCCATACTTGGATATATTTATCATTCACAGAGGACTACCTACTCAGGTGAGTTCATAGCCCCATGTTTTACAGTTATTTAATGATTTACATCTTTGGGGTGAGAACATGCTTTGTTTTACAAATTGGACGCAAGTGTACATTTTATACAATGATTACGTGTTTGCCTAAGTAGCGATAACCCACTAAGCCCTTTATCATGAACTGTCAATCACTAGATTGTGAGCGCGAATGTTATAAATAGATCTATTTGGGATTGACATCCCCGTTTGGGTGAGTAGCGCTCACTGTGCCGGGTTGCCGGACAACAAACGTATACCATGTCGGATTTGGGATGTTGCGGGTTAGAACATCATTCACGGGCATTTATTGGCAATTTATTGCATTCATACACGTCGAGCTTCAGTGTCATGAGCTTAGGAAAACGTAATTACTTTTTATGATGTTTGCATCTGTTGCTTAATCATACACTTGGAAATCTTGCGGTCCTACAATTGATTTACATAAACCTATGAATTCACCAACTTTATGTTGACGTTTTAAGCATGTTTTCTCAGGTCAATAAGGCACGAGGTGCTCAGATACATTGGGGTCACTCTTTGGAAGAGTCAGTACTAAAGATTTGGGGCGTATTACATTTTGGGAACATTTGTTATAAACCGAAATCTTTACTTACGTTGTCGAACAATTTGAAGCCATGAGCTTATGTAACAAACAAGTATTTTGTTAAATCCAATGTATCTTTTAAACGACACGTTTAGTGGTCGTTCTCATATCTTGTGCTATTGATCTATGAAGTAACGCCCTCGGATATTCAACATTCCGCTGCAACCCAGATTTGGAGGTGTTACAACTAATCACAAAAAAGTCATCATACTTACCTTTATATACTTTTAAAAACGTCAAAAAATGCTTATTGAGCATTAAACTGGCTTTTTTTTGGGGTTCTATGACAATTTTACCCTTTCAGGTAAATTATATTATCTGTTACATAAAAGTTTGCATCAACCATCCCGATCCCATTTTTATCCGTTGTTTTACAATATAACTTAAAAGCATATAACAAAAGTATAAAACAATTTAAGATACATAAGTAATTGAATTACATACTTAACTGTTAAATTACATTAATAGTTAACTGTTAACATACTTACATTACATAACCGTTAAAACCCTTTATAAAGGGTACCAAAATTTAATATGTTGTATCTAGCAACACATTCATACATAACCACCAAAAGATTAGATAGTCTAGCAAAAGATTTGTGTACCAAAATATTACATAACCATCACAATAGAATGATCAAACACCTAGCTTTCTTTTACCCTTCCTGACCTACTCCTTTTCCTGATCTGGAACTCCAAATGTTTTGATAACAATCATCTTCCAGGTTATCTTATTTGCTAGCCCAATGCAACAATTCCTTATTGGTACAGTGCTTTTGACAACAAATTTCTTTGTTATTTGTGGAATTTGGGGAGTTGAAAGGGCATTTCCCTTGATTTTTGTAGTTGGAATGGATTTACTACTTGTTCCCTTCTTTTTTGGAGTTGTAAGGCACTTACTAGTTGTTCCCTTGCTTTTTGAAGTCTATAACTCTTCCTCTTCATCATCTGTCTCATCCTCTTCTTCATCTTTCTCATCCTCTTCTTCATCTTTCTCATCCTCATACCATTTTTTGCAAATCCTTTGATGGGCCTTTATTAGAAACAATCTTCTCCAAAGAACTTGATGAAGTTGAGTCAGATTCATCAGAGTTATCAGAACTTGATGAATATGAGTCAAGTTCATCAGAACTTGAAAACTTAAGTTGATGAACTTAAAAACTCAAGTTCATCAGAACTGGAATTTGAATCAATTAGAATTATTTTTGCATAAAACATAAGAATTCTACATAAAAGACATGGCATTATTTTTATATAAACTAAAATTTAAACCTAAAGTGGTCTAAAACATATGTTAAGGTGTTGTAACAAGGAGTAACATCTGTTGCTGCAACCTGTGTCAAGCTCAATAACATATGTTGCAAATTCTTTTTTGATAGTTCTAGTATGATAAGTGGATCAACAAAGTCCATGATCTAATGTTGCTTTTGTCCTGAAATACTTTATAACAAAGTTTCAGACTGATTTATGACAATAGGTGGAAATGGCCTGCTCATTGGTTAACTAAGTACATGTTATTGAATAATATCCCTACTCCTAATCTCTCTAATAGGCCTGATGTACCTGTTTGGGTCAGTACTTATACTAGTTCACCATACTTCTAGTCTTGCATATGGATATCAATTCTACTTTTGTTATATGCTTGACTACATTTCCTACTACAAACACCCTACCTGTGCAACACCATACATGTGCACCCTACATGTGCAACACACAGAGTTTGAACCTCAAGACTGTTGTTGGGCAAAAGTTGTGAGTGACTGCCAATAAATAGAATCATACAGTTGAAGAAATGAGCAAACGGAATAGTAAGAGGAGTGTTTGGGGTATTGTAAGAAAAATATGTGTTGTTGGTGTTGTTTACTACATTTAGAAACAATCCAATGCAGTGAAGTCACTTGAACAACAATGGCTTAACTATAACAATAACAAGGTTGAGGTGGATTACAAACCTTGGTCAGTCTCAACAACCGATGTAGGTGGAACATCTTGAACATCTTTTTTGAAACATCTTGAACATATGTTTTTGAAGACTCTTAAACATCTATTTTTGAAGACTCTTGAACATCTACATTAAAAAGTATATAAGATACTACATTGTTAAGAGGATGACTAGCATAAACTACATTACATACCTTTGGCATGCTCTAGTTGATCAAAAAAATGTTGTATAAACATCATCGGCTATGATATCAAACAATGAATCTGTCCAATTTGCATTTGGTTTCCCATACTTAGCAATAATCCAATCCATCATGTGGTCATTGAGTTCGGGTTTGTTGAAAACAACATGTTTCTTCGCTGTATCTACATAACAACAAACAAATTTAAACAACTAATAAGTTATACAAACACAATTTAAACAAGGTCATTCCAAAATTCATTAAGAATTGCTGAACAATTGCTTATATGTTGAAGAGCTTAAAGGTTAAAAAGTCCTCCAATGTGTTCAGCCAATGTTAATTAGTAGACACAGACACTTGCATAACCATATGATATGTAATAAACTGATAATAAATAACAAATTAACAATAACCTAATAATTAATAACAATGTAATCACAAAAAGGGAATAAATAACTAACCTTTGTCGTCATTGTTCATTATTGATTGAAATTTTAATGGGTTATTCAATTAGGTTTGTTTAGTGATCGGGATTGGGGGGAATCAGATTGAGGATAATGGAACTAGTTTACTAGGGTTTGTTTGGGGTTCGGGATTAGGGGGAAATGGGTATGACAAACCTGGGAAAAAGTTAATTAGGGTTTCAGTGGGGAAAGGATCAGGTTTGGGTGAAATGGAAGTATTTCTGAATATAATACTTTAGTTTTAATAAAATATGGATTAAAGGATATGTATTATATTTGTGTCAATATAAAACTTAAGGGGCTATTAATGTAATATGATTTAAGGACTTGTAAGGGTAAAATGGTCACAGAACCTCAAAAAAGTAAAAAAAAAGCCTCTTTAATGATCACATAAGAAAAACAATTGACGACTTTAAAAGTATATAGGGATAAGTATGATGATTTTCTTATGATTAGCCCCTTTTTAATTAAGAAGTGACACATGTCATTTGGTTCCTAAAATGAGATGGATGATAAAGATTACACATACTTATATTTCCATAATAAGTAAGTTTAAAAGTCTGAATTTTTAAGTCTTTCTAAAAATAAAATGTCCTAAGGGGGTGTTTGGTTCGTAAATTTAAAATTATGGAAATTAAAATTCAAAGAAGTTAAAATTCTAAAGAGTTTTAATATTCTGAAATTACAAATACTACTCGTCTACTCCACGTTTGGTTGGTAGAAATCTATAAGATTTAAAATAGTGTAAAAGTTGGGAAATGACAAAACGAGAGTACATAATTTGGACACCTGGATAGTATTACATACATTACTTTTAAAATTATTTTTTTGTCTCTTTCACACTTTAAAATTTATTACGACAAGCAAATTGAAATTTCCCTCTCCTACATGAGTTTTAAAATCCCCCCATTTTGAGCATTTCATGCCATTTTAATATCCATCGGTGGGTCTACCAAACGTACTTATCAGGTAATTTAATTTCAAATTCCTAGAAATCTCTTCAATTTCCTTTAACCAAACAGCACCATATAGTATAGATATAGATAATATTTGTGACAACCCGAGAATTTCCGTTCAATAAGTTAGCCATTTCCGTGTAGTAATTTGAATTTTTAAAT